>JAOXYD010222951.1:0-32513 GCA_028565735.1 Pinacopodium congolense
ATTATTTAAAAATATTTTATAATATTAAAATATTAAATTGTAAATATTTTTAATATTTTTTCAATTTTAAAATATAAGTGAATAATTTCAATATAATTAAATTTTTATTTATAATTGAAAATATTCAATTGTAAAATATTTTTGAATTATTAAAAATTAGTCTATTGAAATTATAATTATTTATAATTATAAATATAATTTAAAAAATATTCTATTTCAATAAAATAGTTTTTTAGTTTTTGAAAGAGTAAATTATATATTTATTAACTAAATTTAGAAGTTGTTATACGATACTTCATAATAAAATATTGGTATATTAATCATTTATTATTTTTATGAATAAAAATAATTAATTTTGAATTGAATTAAATTAATTTTAGAAGTCAGTCCCTGAATTGAAGAATTTTTAAAAGATTATTCACTAAATTGAAATTTTATTATTAGATCGCTCACTGAATTGAAAAATTTTAAAGGTGGGGTTTTATATATGGTTGTTGACATAATACTTTTGTCACGTGGATGCTGACGTGACAAAATCTGTTTGTCACATGAGCATGAACTTAACAGAGTTAACGAGTTTACTTTAATTGAAGAACTTTTTAAGGGTTGATAACTCAATTAAAAAATTTTAAAAGTTTGTCACTAAACTAAAAAAAATCATAAAATGTTAATCACATGTGTAACTATTATCCCTTAATCATATATAAATGTTAATTACTTCCCTATTTTATTTTATAACTTACACAATATGATAATTAAATTTATTAAAAATGATTATTTACTATTATGATGTATAATTGTGGTTTGTATTTAAATTTTTTTCCATCTGTTAGTTTCCATTGTTATATGATTATTAAGTAAGTTTGCTAAATTGATATATAAAAAGAAACAAACATAAAAATTAACCTAACTAAATTAAAGAAGATTGCAAACAAATTATAAATATTTTTTTTATTTTCACAAAACATTACAACAATTATAATGTTAATATGATGATATGATTATAATAGTAGCATAAAATTAGGCTTCTATATAGCTATATTCACATATAAATACCCTTCTTGTGTAATGATTTAGACACACAAAGATATAAATAACTTTCTTTCTCAATTTTTTTTCTTTTTCTACATGGTATCAAAGCTAAGAAAAGGGTAGTATTTCAACCTTATGATTTTTAACTTTTCAGAGAAATTTTTATTGCTCAAGTAGTGATTGATATATACCAAACTCTTCTACTCCTTAAGACAACCATAACAATGCAAAAAACCAACCTCAAAATCCCTTGCATGTGCCCATACGCTTCACCAAAAGACAATTGTTAAGTTCTAAAATTCTCCTAACTAGAGGAACTAGATGACCTAAACAACATCATTTTATATATCCAGTTAGCATATGTTAACATCCTATTAGACCATAAGTCAAAAATTCATTGGATCACATAAAATCCATGTCAGCTTCTTTGAATCCTACAAACACATAATCAATATGTCATATTAGGTCCCATTGTCAAATCATCTTAGGCCCCATTGCCACATCATCCTGGGCCACATTGTCATGTCATTTGAAGTGTCATCACCTATATCAGCTTTTGCCTAAGTTTCGTTGACACGTTAAATGCCATGCCATCTTTGTCATATCATACCTGCATCATCACTTACATCATTGTAGGTTTAACCGGTTGGGTTCAAACCTATATAAGTAGCTTTTAACTAATTAATTCACCTACTTTCTTGCCATTTTTTAATAACCCAAATTAGTTCCTAAAGTACTATGAACTCATTTTTTGTGTCAACTTAGTCAAATTCCAACTCTAGAGACAAGTTCTTTATTTTCACTTATTCTTTAAGCCTTTGTATGCTACTAGAAAGATACCCAAAGCTATATAAAAAAGAAAATGAAGAAAAAGACACATTTGTGAAACATCTAGTATCTTGGGATGACATGAATCACTAGATTATATTATGGTTTTGCAAAGCACATGCTAAAGTAATTAAATTTGATTTTTGAAAATTTGACATGGCTAAAGAGATATGAGATTTAAAAAAAAAGATTGTTATTTTATTTATAATGATATTAATCAGTTTCAATTTTATAAACGACTTTGTCATATGCAACAACAACATGGACCAACTACCCATAGTTATATATTGGAATTATAAGAATTTTTTGATCCATTGGAACTTGGAGACCCTACTTAACCTAAGGCTCAAGTCTATGCTAATCTTCTGGATTGAAAAAATAAATGTAACCTATTAGTGAGTCTTAGAGATGATTTTAAATCCATCTGTAGATCTCATAGTCTTTGAGGGTCTTTACTAAGCCTTGATACTATAAACAAAGGATTAATTATAGAAGAGAACTAAAAGTGGAAAAATATACTCAATCTACTGATGTTGTTTTTTCCACTCAAATCTTATCTTATCGTAAGCCTACCTCTTATAAATGAGAAAAAAAGGGTATTTTGCTACTACTGTAAAAAGATTAGTCATCATATCTCAAAACACAGGAAAAACTCAAACAAGGCAACTCTTCTATGTCTTCTCAATTTACTACTAGTTGTTGTTGCAACAAAAGGTTTAATAGAAAATACATTTACTTCTCCTAAATTCTTTTTGAAAGAATTTCAAGTTATTCTCCAACAACTCAACTAGACTCCAGTACTATCTTATCCTCTGCCCTATCTGTCACATTAGGTATCTCATACTTATAGTATTTTGGTTTTACCTACAGTAATCGAATGACTTTTGATTCCTCTATTCTTACCTCTTCTCATACACCATCTATTATACATCGTTCATACTAATAATAATTCTACATTGCATGTTCAAAGTATAGGTATTTCATAAACATCTAAGTTAATCTTGAAAAATACCTTTTTATTCCTAAAATATTTTTAAATCTCATTTCTATTGGTCAATTATGCGAATTTAGTGTTAATCAATTCTTTTTTGTTCATGGTTATATTATTTAGGATCAACCAACAGGCGAGATCCTTGGGATAGGGGCTAAGTTTGGATGATTATTTGAACTTGCTTTTCTACAAATGTGTACTTAGTTTATTTTTACCGATTTATAGTTTAACACTTGTTTTATTGACTCTTAATGTAGAAAAATAAGTGACAAGTACCTAATAATAAAAAGATATGCAGAGAAGTTTAGCAAACTCAATAAAGAAGACTATAAGCCTACTCTTAATTAATCTCATGCTTATAAAGATGTAGAAATGTTTACATGCATTCTTACCCCCATAAGACTCATACTCACTTTTAAACAATAAAACCCCCCAAAAAGGTATTGAATCACTGAAAGAAATGTCACGTCTATAAAGATATAGGTTTTCCTTAAGTAGGTTTTACACCCATAAAGACACAGATTCGCTCATATGTAATCCCACCTTTATAAAGACATAGACCTACTCATATATAACCTCATGCCCCTATAAAATGTAGACACGTAGAATATCATTCTCCTACTAAATAAGATGTAGCCTAGGCATGTAATCTCATGCTCAATAAGACAAAAAACATGTAACATTGACTCAATAAAACACAGGCATATGATCTCACACTCAACAAGATGGAAGGTCATAGTCTCATACTTGACATTACATAAAGATAAAAACATGTTGCCTTGGGTTTACAAAGCCTCATGCTTAATAATATGCAAAGTTGGAACCTTATATTAGATAAGATGAAGGTGCAACCTTACACTTGACAAGAGGTTGATGACTACTCTAAGTTATCTAAAATTCACTCAAATTTCAATCTTTCAACATATAATTTCAATACTAAAATCAAGAACAACTTAACGGTAAGTGCACCAGTCAACAGGTAATATGATGGATTCAAATGAGTTTGGAATGTCGATCCCCAGAGAAAAATATTGTAAGTACAATATTACTTAGATTATAATTATCTAAAGAAATCTAATTGATTGAATTAGGAAATTAGAACTACTAAACTAACCTAAATAACTTTTAATCAATGCGAAGGATATTATAAATGTGATTAAGGATTACCAAATTGAAATAATTAGCCTAGGTTCAAGTTTTCAGTAATTCAATTAAGTTACTAAAGATTGTGATGCGTGATCTAGGGTATCCTCATGAACCCAAGACACAACTATGGTTAAATTGGTCGTATCTTAAAGTTTAGTCATTCATCAAACTTAGATAACCGACTTAAAGATCAAGAAGTCTAATTCTAACATTCCTTATTTTAATATTGTAACCCTCATAATTAAATAGATTTTGGTCATGCATTAATTCAAATCATGTTTTTTATCGATTTTTCTAATAACCAAGGTAAATTTCTCGTATTCAAGGATGTCTAATGGCTTTATTCTAAGTGATCAAGTTAGAACAAGCATTAAGTACTTAAATAAACAAAGATTAGCTCCACAACATGGATATAAACTCATTTAAACCATTTAATAACCTCTCTTTAGCTAAAAATCATATTAGAAACATATTGGAATCAAAGAACAAGGCATATGAAACTTAAGCAGCATATTCTTGAATGAATTCCAATAAAGAGTAAGATGCATTGAAATAAAGAGTTTAGAAAGAACCAAATTAAGCTCCAAAGAGTTTCTTAAGTTTGAATCATGTGCTTCAACTCTTACAATCCTTAAAAACATGCTTGAATCTCTCAAACCAAAGGTTAAAAATAAAAAACCTAAGAAAAACTACCTAAACTAAGCTCAATTTAAAAAACAAAGTGTTTGGCTGCTTAATCCCTTTCCTTAAATGTGTAAGGGAGTCCTCTATTTATAGGGAAGAGGCTACAACTTCGTTCAAGTATCAGTTACAGATTGATTGAATTTAGTTAGAAAATTGTGTTTACATAGTTTAATAATGCTTGAAACCATTGTTTATTTCCCAAAGGCAGTTACTTCAGCGCAGGTTTCTTGGGATCAAAGGTGGTTAAGACCATATCACCATTGATCTTTTGAAATTGCTTCTCCTTTGAATATGTTTCCACAATTCTTCAATCTTTCACTTCATTCTATAAATTAAAAATGTACAAACATAAATTAGATATTTAAGCACTATAATAGGGGTAAATTCATATCAAATAACACTTGAAAACACATCAATTTATGCGCCTATTAACCCCATCTTACTTAAGTGTTTACTTGTCATCAAGCAAACCAATCCATCATCAATCTCAAAATAGAATATAAGCATAGGAAAAATGATCCAAACTTAAAAAATATAACCATTGAAAAGGTTTCCTTAATCATTCAAACATAATGAACCATTGAGATGTTATATAACAAATTACTTATATCAAATCACACATGAAATTAAATCACTTAATGCTTTTTCAATCTTTAAAATAAATCTCAAAAGTCAATTCCATATGTAAAAATGAATGTCCTTAAGTTAAATGCATCCACTTTTAAACAAATCCACATCTTTTATTCACTAAGCACATTAAAAAATCCATAAAAAATGTGAACTTTTAAAGGCTTGGTTGAGAGTTAATTAGTCTTTTTACATGAAAGTGAACACCTTGCAATAGATATCTCCGGTTACTTAACTAAGTTACGTTCCATTAATTGGCTACTAATACCACTCTTTAACTTAAATCTTTTTATAACTTTGAGAGCAACAGAATGAATGAAACTTTCTTACTTTATTCATTTTTTTCTTCTTGATTCTTTTTCTTTTTTCATGTTTTTTATTTTAAATTTAAAAAATGGTGGAAATGTTTAAAAAAAGTCATAAATCACTTAGGAATATGTATTTTAGACACAAAAAATCATAATGATCATTAGGTATCCATTCTTTAAAGTGTGAATCAATTTAAAAATATTTGATCATCAATAGTCATAATCAACCATGTAACATCTCAAATCATTGAGATAATCAAAATCAAAAGAAAAAAATATTCAATGATAAACATTAACATTGAATTTTTTTTTACAAATTATATGTTATCTAAAAAAAATATGATAAAATGATGGGATATAGGATAAGATGAACACAAGTTTGAAAAAAATACTATCCTTCCCCCACACTTAAAATTGAACATTATTCTCATTCATAAATTAATAATAAAGTAGAAAATATGAAAGAAGGGATAGGGACATATCCATATAATAATGGATATCATGTTATAATTGAAAATCATAAAAGTAAAAATAGAAGTACAAAAAACAAAATAAAAGCAAACCATGCTCCACTATATAAATGTGATCAAAGTACATTAAACAGCCAAAATAAAATTGAAAGAATTGAAATATAACTAAAATAACAGCTGAAAAAAATAACTGAACTAAAATAACATAAAAAAACATCCACGAACAAAGTTCAAAAAAATACAAACCAAAAGTAATTAACTACTAGGACCTTGGTCATAAGAGCATATATAATCCCACATCTTATCCATCTAACCCTTGAGGCGATCAACCTGACCTCTAATTTTAAAGAAGTTACTCTCAATATCTCCATTCTCAATAAGATCTCTATGATAGAACTTTAGGATGGTTTGAAAGGTATAAATGTAGTTGAAGCAAGTGATGTGGTGGATAAAAGCTAGGTGTACGCTCAAACAATAAAGGCTCACTAATGCCCTTCTGAGGTTCAACAGGTGGAAGAAGGACAATGGAGATGTTTGCTTTCTCACCCTCCTCGAGTGGGTGATACTGAATGTTATGCCATACACCTCAAACTCTAGTGTACTACCATAGTTTAAGTGTGGAATATGTGATAATCGAAGCTCTTGAAGGTTGTACTAGTACCTCACCACTATTTCACCATCAAAAGATACTTTTACCACATAAAAGAACATTACAAGTAGACAAGGATAGTATAAGTTCTTATTGGCTCTCTAAATCCTAACCACAATACTAATGCTTTAAATAATGAAGTCAACTATTGGTAATACCTCGACAATACCAATCCTATGCAATATCATAAACAAAATATAAGTATTGAGGAAACTCACTTCATTAAGGTTACTAGCCCTCGACATCACATTAGCACTGAGAAGTGCCACCACTATCCTCTCACAAACCCCTAACTATGAAATCATGTAATTCCTTTGGTTAATGAGGCAACCAAGGCCTAAAACCATATAAACCATATCAATATAAAATGATCGATCAGAAATTATCATGTCACCATGTAATGGATCCTTCCTTTGCTCATACGCATCACCTTATTAGGTACTCCAAGTAAAGCAGATAAAAAAATGATTGAGTGATGAAAATATGAGTACTTTATACCATAGAACACACCTCGATGATGTTCAATTAGCTCTTCTCCTCGATGTTCACATAGAACTCATGAAAAAGAGTGGGATAGTAGGGCCCAGGAACAGATAGAATGGGCATCCATTATATGTCTTGAAATGCACTTAAAACATCAAACTCTGACTTTAACACTAGCACCTCTAATTGCAATAAAATTAAGTCATTTTTCATATGTGCATCATACCAATCTGAATTCTCGCAACTGGTAAAGTGAGCATTATTAAAAGCCAGTCTCTTTTGAAAAGAAAAGGCTCCTATCATCGACCTCAAGGACATTGAACTAAAAACTATTACAAAATATGGTTGAAAGGACTAAGAAAACACAAAGAATGGCTTAATTTTTTGTATCACCCTAGCCATAATATTCTTGCCATCGTTAGAATACTTTTTTAATAGTGACGAGAGATTTAGGCTAAGATATGGGTATCAAAAGAAAGCTAAGGAAAAAATGGACCTCATGATACTAAAATATAATCAAAAAGATCATAAAATGTAAAGGAAAATGAAAAAATATGGTCAGTGGCAATGGATTGTGTTTTGAATGGTTTTAGGTGATTTTAGGGTGGAAAGATGGAAAAAAATGACAAAACGTGGATAGAAATGAGTAGAGGAGGCAATTTGGAGAAGAATGGAACCAAAAAGATGGGATTCAGTGAAAATGGTGGAAAAATGGGTGAAAAGCTATAGCCAGTGACTGGAGAGAAGAGGATGTACAAGATCAAGTAGGTTAGGGGATAACCAAAACTGCGTCATCTTTGTTTACATAACGTATGGTTAAATGACGGTTTCTAGGGAGTTCAATAACACCATTTATACCGACCTTTAATGGTCTGTTTAGCAACTTTAAACATGAATTTCAAACTAAAAATTTTATCAAATCACTTCTAACTTAACAGCCAACAAAATTATTGGATTGTACCTTTAATTTGTTCAAGAATATTGCAACTTAAATATTAAAAACCTAAGAAATCAATCCAAACTAAAGGAAACATATTAACACACACCAACTTTAAATAAACACTTCAAATGTATAGTAAACTAAAAACACACTAAACTTTAAAAAACGATCCTACTTTTACAATTGGGTTGCCTCTTAATAAGTGCTTCTTTAAGGATTTTTTGTTGGACCTTAATGATAGAGAATTTTCTTCTCTTCATGGGTCTGCATAATAAAATAAAACCAAACTAAACTTAAACAAACGATCCTACTTTAATGATTGGGTTATCTCCTAATAAGCACTTTTTAAAGGCCTTTTAACTAGACTTTAATGTTAGGGAATTTTTCTTCTCTTCCTTGGTCTCACATTCAACATCTTTACTTCATTCTCTTGATATGGGCAAGCTAAATTCCTAAAGATTCCTACACCTCCAATTGGATTTTTATATTTAACATAACTCCTACCATTGATTAAAAACCATGCATGACTCTTATACTCAACAAAGCATCATGGTAAAAATTCATGAATTACACCTTTCAGTATAGGAGCAAAAGTTGTAACATCAAGAAAATCAATGCTCTTAAGTACCTTCTTAAACTCTGTAAGCACCTCACTCTTAATAAACTTATCTTTAACTTCTACTTCAAACTCTATTGATTTAACTATGAGCTTCTCTTCACCATCAATTATGTCATTTGCATCAACTAGTTCATCTTGCTAAAATCCTATAGCTCCTTCATTATGTTCTTCTAGTTCTTCCTCATCACCAACTACTTTAACCATAGATTCAACAATTACTTCATCACTCTCCAAGATTTCCTCATACTTCTCAATTTCTCCACTTATAAGAGCTTGTTTATCATTCATGCACTGAAAAGCTTCGACATCATTTCCTTCAAACTTAATTGAAAGCTCTTTCTCACCACTATCTATGTCAAAATTTTCTAACTCACTTGAATTTGATTCAGTGGGTTTAGTTGGATAATTTTATTTAAATGATTACATTAAGTATTTATCCAATTAGGAAAAGAAGCTTTTAATTCTTCCATTATAGGTTAGTTTGTAAACATGTTCTTATTTATTAACCCACAAATTTTCAATTATAAATCATTCTCAAATTTTTGTTTATAAGAGGAAGAAAAGGGAAGTTCAAAGTGATATGGATTATGGCAAGAATAATCAAGTTAGTTTGAATAATTAATGGTATAGGGTTCATCATACTGCTCATCATGGCCTACCTAACTAATGCCTCAATCATACCATTTAACTTTAAGCTCATACCACTGGCAAGAATGCCAATGGTCCTATTACCACATCTTCTTGATAACTAACAATAATCACCAAAAGATTCCTTGACACAAAGACCAAAATAAAATACAATAAAAAAAGGAAATTCTAACCTAGAGTAATTCTAACCAAAATAAAAGCAAAATAATGAAAAAATAATACAAATATAAAATATATAACCTCTAGAGTAATTGACACTAATATATTCCTAGTATTACTAGATATATTCCCCAACAACAATACTAAAAACTTGTTAGTTAGTCTAGGTTGTTTAAAATTCACTCAAGTTTCAATCTTTTAACACACAATTTCGACATTAAGATCAAGACAATTTTAAATGCAAGTGCACTGGTCAACAAGTAATATAGTAGATTTAGATGATTCTAGAATATCAATCCCATGAGAAAAATATTGTAAGTACTATGTTACTCGGATTAAAATTATCTATAGAAGTCTAATTGATTGAATTATGAAATTAGAATTACTAAAAGACCTAAACAACTTCAATTAATGTTAAGGATACCAAAAATCTAATTAAGGATTATCAAATTGAACTGATTAGCCATAGTTTAGGTTCTCAATAATTTAATTAAGTAACTAAAGACTGTGATGCCTGATCTAGGGTATGCTCACAAATTCAAGATACGATTGTGGTTAAATTAATGCCTTATCTTTATTGGTTTTATCCTAAAGTTTGGTCATTCATCAAACTTAGGTAATAAGCTTCAAGATCAAGAAGTCTTATCCTAAAATCCCTTATTTTAATATACACCCTTATAATTAACTATAGTTTGGTCATGCACTTATTCAAGTCACGTTATTTATTAATTTTTCCAATAACCAAAGCAGATTTCTCATATCTAAGGCTATCTAATGGCTTTATTCTAAGTGATTAAGTTAGAACAAGCATTAAGTACTTAAATAAATAAAGATCAGCTCCACAGCAAGCATATGAACTCATTTAGACCATTTAATAACCTTACCTTAGTTAGAAATCATGTTAGAAACACATTTAAATCAAAGAATGAAGCATATGAAACTTAAGCAACATGTTATTGAATTAATTTAAATATAGCATAAGATACAATGAAATAAAGAGTTTAGTAAGCACCAAATTAAGCTCCAAAGATTTCCTAACTCTGAATCAGGTGCTCCAACTCTTATAATCCTAAAAAACAAGTTTAATTCTCTAAAACAAAGATTGAAAATGAAAAACCTAAGAAAACTACCTAAACTAAGATAAATCTTAAAAAAAGTTTTTGGTTGCCTAATTCCTTTCTTCAGATGTCTAAGGGAGTCCTTTTATTTATAGGGAAGAGCCTGTTGCAACATGAATCAACTGGTGGCTACAAATTGATTGAAGTTAGCTCAAAAAACTCATCTATGTAGTTTAAAGACTCTTGAAGTTGGTGATAGACAATTCCATTGAATACCACTTTTTATCTCCTAGAGGCAACTACTTCAAGGTGAGTTTAAGGGGATCAACAGTGATTCAGACCATACCACTGTTGATCCCTTTCACTTTATCATATAAATTAAATGTACACAAATATAAGTTGCACATTTAAACACCAAAACAAGGGTAGATGCATATCTAATAACACTTGAAAATACATCAAATGTGAATATGAAAACTCATGTTTGAAAAGACATTAACAAGTAGAAAAGAGATATCATGCTTGAAAAGATACAAAATCATATATATGATGTCTAAACTTAATAAGACGCAAGCAAGTAATCTTGCACTCAATAAGGCTCAAGAATATAATCTTGCATTTTTAAAATTTTATGACCTACTCAAAATCATTCATGAACTTGCCTGATTTAAATAGATAGAGATAATGGTGAATAATACATGTTTTGCTTTCCATATTAAAGAACAAGCTACTAAAATATGGGAGTAAGCTTGAGAACCTTATGAGTAAGCTAGCAACTAATCTTTTTATACCATTCTTAAAGCTTATAACTCCTAAAGAGTCGGAGAAAACTTGATACCCAAGAACATTTTTCAAATAAGTACTGGAAATCTAACAATACTTATAGGTAACCTTATTAAGCCTCCCCATCACAAGCCCAATAAATACCTGGCCTAAACTAAATAGGGTCCAGTTTCTTTACTAAACCTCGACCAACTTAATTTGACTTGTTGTTAGGCCTTCTTTATTATCTTTCACCTAGATCAAAATTAATTAACTTAGCCTTAAACTTTATATGTTAGTAATTAATGAACATCTAACTTTATAGGAAAATTACTAACATTCTCCCAACTTGGACAGTATGAATAATAATTTAACAAGTTAGAACTATAAGTGAATTATTTATTTTTAATTTTAGTCATGTTCCTCTATAACAATCAATACATGTTTATAAATTATTAAAATTAAGATTTGGAAGAATGTTTTCCCTTATCAGTCTTTCATCTTTTGCTTTAGAGATGAGACCCAAATATTTATGCCATCATCATATATATAACTTATCCTTTATTAAAGGTCATCTAACAATGACTTCATCAACAATATATGATGAAATATAGAATTTATTAAGAGTCAAACACATTCTATATAAATCATATGACAAGAAAGCATTACTAATGTGTTTTGAATCAAAAGATAATTGAATACAAGAGTTATTTATTACTAAGTTATAGTCTTCTCTATCTATAATAGAAACAGAAACTAGATTCTACCTAAATGATGATACATAGAATGTGTTATTTAAAATAATCTTAAAACCAGTATATAGTTTCAAATACTCAACTCCTATGAAATCTACATTAACTACTTCATCATTGCTGACAATCAGTTTTAACTCATCCTAATTTGGCTTCCTTCAGGATACAAACCCTTGTATTGTGGAAGTAACATGAGTAGAAGCTCCACTATCTAGTCACTAAGAACTAAATGTGGTTATAGTAACATTGGATTCTTGTATAACATAAACCAAATAGTTTACTGATTGTTCTTGCTTGTCTTTCCACTATTTATACTTCATGTAGTCTTACTTTTTATGTCCTTTCTTCTTATAGAAAAAAACTACATATTTTTTATGACATCACTAGTAGCCTTTATTCTAATAGTCTAATCTTTATCTTTAAGTGGAGGGCAATGAAAACACTTACCTTCAGCTTTAGAGGCTTTGGACTTTCCTTTAGGTTTAGTAGTAGAGAAGGTTGATTGAGTAGAGTTCTTTAATTTTCTTCTTCAAACACACATTGAGAATTCAAGGAATTGATAGATCAAACTTCAAGTTAGGTATTGTAGGTAGCAATAAGGACACCAACCTTTAAAAGGTAAGGTATTAACGTCTTAGTGCACAATGCACCCATTAGAAATAGGAAAATCCAAGACGTGATGTTTGGTCTATAATTGCACCATGCCTAGGACGTACTACCTCACTCTCCCTTGTCTTGTGTACCTCGTAGATAATAGTTGTTTTATTAGAGTACTAATTTCAGCATTAAGAGAAACCTTATGGCTCTGAGACATATTATCAAGGGGTTCTTTAGCTATGTTGGTTATCGGAAGTCCATCAAACATATTGCTCAGAATAGATCTCTAGATAGTCAAATAGGCCAACTTATCGATCTTATCCCAAGTGAAAAGGGCTACTTTATTAAAATTTAAACTAGTAGGTGTAATGGGAGGTGGCCTCTCTATATTCATGTCTATGATAAAATCAACTACCTCTAAGAGGAACATAATGTGTTCTTTCCATTTCTTAAAATTATACCAGTCAAGGTCTTAATAATGACTAGACAATTATTTAAAAAAGTAACTATAAAAAATCGATAATGCATTTCCTCATCAACAAAAATGTAGGATAATAGCGATGTTAAAAACCACAAAAGTACTTATAATGAGTATCTCATACAATATATCTTGAAATACTTATAGGCAAAATACACAATACAAATAGATGAGTCCTCTACATAAAAAGGTCAGACCTCCATATGAAAAAAAGTCAAAGTACAAATTATTAACTGTTATGATTCTACTACTTGTGAGTGTATAAACTACTCAACCAATGACTTCCTCCACTAAATTCCTTTATGCATATCTCCAAATTTCATACAAGGTAAACACTTGTGGCTGAATAACAAAATATAAAACCAGAGACATCCCCCTAACATGTAAGTAAATGTGGACTTTATATCAACTTAAAATGCCATTATGATGACTACATTCTCATTGATACTCAGATCACTTCATAAGCACAAGGGATATATCTATATCTGATCCTTATATTAACTTTATAGCATAATAATATATGACAACTTACCTCTATAAGATGTAAATCTCATAAACATCTAGTTATTATCATACAATAGTGCTGAAAATACATTATCAATATCCTTATAATTAAAATTCAACCAAAAACCAAAATATAAAAATGAATAAAATGAATAACCTCATAAAATAATAAACCATGTATAATTCAAATTTATCTGGTCAATTGTAAGAAAATTCACTTAAATATGGCTTTAATAATTTGATTTGAATTTTTCTAAAGTTAAACCTTTGTTATTACTAATGTGATAATCCTAAAAAATTTTATAAAATTAACTTTGTTCACCACAAGACCCCAAAAAATGATCCAAAAAAACTTTATAGAGCATTTGGTGAAATCTGTAAATTTTGATTTTTTGTCCTTTTTTATTTTGTCCTATAGTGCCTGCTAGCATCATCCTTGTGTCAGCGTATTGTCAGCATCTTGCATCACACAGACATCAGCAGATGCGTCTCCCAGATGACACATGTAACTCACGCACGTTTTTTTGATGCTTATTACGACTAAATGGTGCGTGCATGACATGTGCCATAATGTGCAGACACGCCTAACTTAAGATTTTCCAACTTGACACTAACACATTGCTCTTTGCATGCACAACATGTGTCATTCTCTTTCTAGATTAATGACATATGCTTAGCCTTGTTTCCCTACACGTTAGCTACCTAAAAAGCAACCTAAATGCAAAGGAAAAAATATGAAAGCTTGTGCTACTTATTTCCACCATTTTTCTAGTGATTCTAAGTTGGATTTTGAATATTTTTCACCAAAAACTCACCAAAATTTTGTTTTTTAAAACATTTTAAGGCAAAAATTATACATGATCTAATCCAAGCGACAAATATACAATTTATTCAAGTAAAATAGGCTAATTTCCTTAATTCATTATGAAGAAATTTAAGAAATCGTTACCAAAATTCATACAAACATAAAACTACTTCGATATCAACTGTTATAAAACTTTCTAACTTACTCAAGATCGCTCATGAACTTGTATGAATTTATAAACCAAGGTAATGTGGAATAATACATGTTCTAATTTCTATATTAAAGAACAAGCTACTAAAATACTTGAGTAAGCTCGAGAAGCTTATGAGTAAGCTAGCTACTGATCTTTCTATACATTTCTTGATGCTTGGAACTCCTACTAGGTTAGAGGAAATCTAATACCCAAGAACATTTTTCAAATAAATATAGGAGATCTAACATTATTTATAGGCAATCTTATTAGGAATTCCCATCACATGCCCAATAAATACTCGCTTACATTAAATAGGTCCTGTTTTCTTTACTAGACTTCGACCACTTGATTAGATCTATTATTAGGTCTTCTTTTTTTTATCTTTAATCTAGATCAGAATTAATTAACTTAGCCTTAAACATCATATGTTAGTAGTTAATGAATGTCCAACTTTATAGGAAAATTACTAACAACGCACTCAATAAGACACAGGCAGGCAAACATATGGTATCGTGCTAGACAAGATGCAAAATCATAAGCATGATCTCATGCTCTACAAAAAGCAAGCACACAATCTTGCACTTAAATAAGAAATAGGCATGCAATCTCATGTTTATCAGGATATAAACATATTTTCTTATGCTCAATAATGTAAATCTACAGACATACGTTCTCACACTCGATAAGACACAAACATTAGAGGTTCAATCTTATAGATGATAAGAAGTAGAGTTGCAAACATAACATATTATGCTCAACAAGATGCATAGCCATAACATAAGTTTTTGCATGCTTTCAACAAGTTATAGGCCTTTGTAGACATAAACTTATGCTCAATAAATGCAGAGCCAAAGACTTATGATCTCACATTGACAAAGATGCAAAGTTACATACTTACAATCCCTCACTTTAAAAACTCCAAAATTGCAAACTAACAATCTCATGTTTAACGAGATGTAGAAATGTAAACTTATTACTTCCCACTCTAAAGAGGTAAATTCTTAGGCATACAATCTAGTTCTAAAAAATGCAAACATATAGATATGCAATCTCACTAGACAAGTCTCATAGCCTTAGACTATAGAGTCAAGTCAGACAAGAGATGGACAACTATATAACTAAAAATGGACAATGATCAAGTCATGTAGCCTTAAAGTATTTTGGTTATAAGAAGCTTTGTCAATCTTCTTTAAGACTAGTGGAGGCAAATGATACTCCAATAAATGACTTACCCTACTGCTCAAGTAAATGGTTTAACCCACTCCCTGCAAAAAGTTAAGGACACTAATGCCTTATGCCCTAAGATGCCCCATGCCCATGCCCTAACCCTTCCCAATTAAAGAGATCGATCCATGTGTGTGGTTTAGGTCTCTCAACTCTCTTATACAAGTAGAGTTTGTGCTTGAAAAAAAGGTAACTCATCTCTCTCCTTCTATCTAATCACTTCCCTCTAGCATCTGCTCAATTGATAACTAAGGTATTTATATATAAGACACCTTTAAATTTTCTTTTAAAGGTCTTTAAATACAAGAATCAAATCTATTGAACACACCTTAAATCTAAAGATTTAAATCCACTATACTAACTTAAAAAATAATATATATTTTTTTTTATTTATTTATTAAAAAGTATTTAATATTATAACATACTTATGATTTTTCTTTCTCTTTAAATTTAACTTTACAATATATATCATTTATAATATTATGTATATTGTCAATATTATATATACATTACTTGATGTAGAAAATAAAGGTATCTCTATTATATTGCACACACTATACAGGTCTTTTAATTCATATTTATTCTGATAAAAAGCTATTGTTAGGCCTATAATCAAGTTTCCATATATGTAATAGATTTGATATTGTATCTATTATAGATCCATACATTTAAGAGTCATTGATATATAGATACTAGAATCATAATCATAATCATAATCATAATGATTTGTAACACTCCTCCTTAAGTTAGAGCATAAATATTAATCATACCCAACTCATTATAAATATAATAAACTCATACTCCATCCATTTAAGGCTTTTTGAAGATATCTCCAAGTTGTTCTTTAATTTTAGCATATCCTATAGAAATTAAGTTTTGTTAGACTTTTTCTTGAACAAAATGATAGTCTATCTTAATGTGTTTTGTTTGTTTACAGAACACGAGATTAAAAGTAATGTCTAGAGCAGCTTGATTATCATAATATAACCTTGTTAATATTGAGACTTTAATAACAATTTCCATTAAGAGTTGCTATATCCAAATATTCCACGTGTTGACTGTGCTATAGATAGATATTTAGATTATACACTGGGTCTAGATAAAACATGTTGCTTCTTACTTTTTGATGATACTAGATTTCCTCCAATAAAGATACAGTAGCATGTGTTGGACTTTCTGTCAATCTTAAAGCCCACCTAATTAGTGTTCTAGAAATATTTGATACGAGTATGTCTATGAATTTAATATAATATTCCTTGACCAATAGCTCAATTGAAATAACATAGAATTTATTCTAAGGTAGCCTAATGATAAACAGTTGAAGAAGACATAAATTGACATATAATACTTGCGAATATGTGATATCTGGATGACTTACTATGAGATAGTTTAAGTTTCCAACCTATTGAACCAAAGGAGGTTCTAATTAATGGTTTTGATGATGAAAAATAATTTTTATTACTAATATTTTGGTTTTGATGTATTGAAAAGATATATTAATGTAAAATGCACATAAATACATATTAAAGCCTAAGGAAGATATATTTGTAAGAAATTTGGAGTTCAAGATTGACATGAAGGGCATTGAAGTGAAGTGAAGATTAAGTTTAAGAAGATCAACATTAAAAAGGATTAGACTTGCATTTCTAGTTATAAGTCTTGCCTTCATCTTTTTAATGCTTAAAAGGCTTAACATCTGCATAATAGTTTGCATTTAGGATCTTTTCATATAACATTTACATATGCATTACATATGAGGCTTTTATATAAAGTGAATTATAATCAAGAGGAAATCCTTTTAATTTATTAAAGTATTTTGGAGAAATTTTTTATGTATTAGAGTTAAGTTTTATAAGAAAAGTATTTTTGAAAATTTTTGATCTCTTAATGTGTCAAAATATTTTTTATATGAGTTTATTCAAGTGTGTTTAAATAAGGCTAAGGTAAAGCTTGATAAGGAAAATTTTTAAAAAATGTTAAGGGAAACTTTGAAAAAGTTTTGAAGTTTTCAAAAGTTTTCAAAAGTGCTTAAATTTCCATAAATCAAGACATATTTTGTGTTTAAGCTAAATTGAAAAGTCTTGATAGTTAAAATTATTTTGGGGATGATCTAAAAGTTATTTAAAGTGGTTTTGAAATGAAAGGAATAGTTTTGGAGGGTTGGATGTTTTTTTAAATTAAGTTTGAATTGAGAAGTTTCTAAATGAGCTTAAAATTACATAGATCAAAGCAATTTAAGCTTCTGATTTCAAATGAAATGTCTTGATCACCAAAATAACTTTAGGAAACTTTTAAAACTTGGTTGAGCCATGTTCTGGGTGTTTGTACTATTTGGAAATGTTTTGTTTTAGGTTTAAAGAATTATGAAATGGACCTAATAGCACCCCTCAACAACAATATGAACGACATCATTATAATTATAGTTTTTTCCATTAGCAAAATAGTGGTCTATAATGACAGTATGAAATGACACTGTTGTAGTCCAAGGTTTGTATAGTGTCATAAAAGCATATATGAACTAACAGCGAAGATAAACAGCACCATTATACGCACTATCAAACAATGTAATGACTAATTTTTAGAATATAACTACTATTTTATTTACAGTAAGGATTGGTTTTCGCTTCTAATGACATTTTGAGTATGTAAATTTTATAAAATAAATGTTCTAAATATTTTAAAACAATTTTTATGGATGTTTATAAGTTAAATGAGTTTTTGTGTTGATTTTAGATAAGGTTTTGAATTGAATGAGTTTGAGAGAAAGTGATGATTTTTTTAAGAGAAAGTGAAGAGTTTTTTTTTTCACTTGCATTCATTGTGTTATTAAGTCCCTCTGAGCATTGCGATTATCAATTGAGATACTTGAGTTGTATTTTGTCTTACGGTATTGAGATTTGAGGTTTTTTTATTGCGATTAGAATGATTTGTTAAGGGTTTTCTCCCATTAAATTAATATTGTTAGGCTTCTCTTCACCCTTGAAAGAACATTGTTATATGTTTCTCTTTATCCCAATTAAGAAATTTTGTAAGATTTCTCTTTATTTATTTGAAGAAGATTGTTATGATTTCTCTTCACCCTAAAGAAGATTGTTTTTATAATAAAATTTCCAATAAGATTTTTAAAAAGTGGATGTAGGCTAAGGATTGATTAGCCAAACCATTATAAAATGAGTTTGCATTCTCTCACTATACTCTTTTTATTTATGAATTTTATTTTTATTTATATTTAATTATGTGAATTTTAATTTTTTAAAATAATATTAGCATCATTATCATCATTTAGGTTAAATTATGGTTAGGAACTAACACTCAACAAAAAATTGGTTTAGGTGGTTAACTAAAAACTTTTTTAAACACCCTAAGGGCTTGTTTAGTTCCACTTTGGATTTTAGTTTTCGTTTCTTATTTTTCTAAACACAGAAACTGAAAAAAGGCATAGAAACCAAAAAAAATAACATACTAATACAGCACAAAAACTGAGACAAACGGCACAAAAACCTATAAAAGTACACAAAAACCAATACAACAATATAAAAATCACAAAAAAAAACAAAAACCAATAACCCAACTAAACATCCTGTAAGTTACCGCTCTCTTAGGTGCCATTAGGGATGACACAGCAATTCTCCTATACTCACAGGGTCTTCAAATAATTATCAATCATTCATAAGATATAAATTAGGGATCATTGAAATACTACATGGTTTGAACCATATTTTTCTAGTTTCGGCTAATAAATCAAGTACATACTTCCTTTGTGAAAGAAAAATGCCCTTCTTACTTCTTGTTAGATTTATTCCTAGAAAATACTTCAAATCTCCTAAATCCTTTTCTAAGAAGTAAGGACTTCAAATACGATATGCCTTTAGAATCACTACCAGTAATGACAATATCATCCACATACACAAGGAGAATGATATCAAATGTTGAGTATTTATTAAAAAAATGAGTGGTCATATTTGTTCTAGGATATACCAAAATTTTTCACTACCTAATTAAATTTTCTAAACCATGCATGAGGACTTTTATTTAAGCCATATAGAGATTTGTAAAGAAGACATACTTTCCCACACTTCCCCAACAAATCTAAGTGATTGCTTCATATACACTTCTTCGTGAAATTCTCCATATAAAAATGCTTTCTTAATTTCAAACTGGTGTAGGATCCAGTCATAATTAGTTTTTATAAAGTGGAATAAATAAGTAGAGGTCATTTTAGCAATGTGAGAAAATGTATTAGAATAATCCACACTATATATTTCAGCATATCCTTTGGCCATAAGCCATGCTTTAAGTCGAGCAATAAGCCCATCATAATTAACTTTCATTGCAAATACCTATTTACAGTCAATAATCTTTTTTCTTATAGTTGAATATGCTAAACCCCAAGTACCATTAGTATCTAAAGCATTCATCTCTTCAATCATAGCCACACACCATCTGGAATGTAAAAAAGCTTTATAGACAATTTTCAAAATAGTCACTGAATCAAGGAAAACAATAAAAGAACAAGAGGAAGAGGAAAATCAATCCTAACAAACATGAGAGGAAATAGGATAAGTGCGTTAATTTTTACCTTTATAAAGAGAAATTGGGAGCTCACAATCATTAACTATTGGATCTGATGTTGAACAAGAGATAGTTATTGAATTTGTATGAGAGTGAATTCTTCGTCTATAATAGACTAGTGAATAGTTGGTGGTTAATATGAACAAGTATTAGGAGAAGAAATAATACTCAAGGTTTGATAAGTAACTTGACACACTAATAAGTCATTAGTTACCTAGTCAAAAGATGAAGAAATAGGAAAGAAAAGATTATGTTCTGAAAATGTGATATCAACTGATATAAGATATTTTTTAAGAGTAGGACAATAACATTGATAACCCTTTTATAGATGAGAGTAACTTAAGAAACACATTTTAAAGATTTGGGGTCTAATTTATCAACTTAGGGACGAACATCATGATCAAAATAAGTGCTACCAAATATTTTTAGTGAAAGAGGAAAAAAATTTTAGTGGGAAAAAGGACATGATAAGGAATCTCGCCACAAAAAACAAATAATGGCACGTGATTAATTAAGAAATAGGATGTGGAAATAGAATTAGCCTAAAATTGTTTTGGAACATTCATATAAAAGAGAAATGTTCTAGTTGTTTTGAGAAGATGGTGAGATAACACAGGAGGATTAGTGAAGGTTACTATTTTAGAGCATATGTGCTTGGAATGAAATAGAGAAATATTATTTAGCATTACCACTCCTTAAAGTTTTCATAAATACAACTACGTTCCAATTTTAACACTGAAGGCAATAAAATGATAAAATAATGTAGAACTATTTTTTATTAAGTAAAATCAAGTCATAAAAGAGAAATCATTAACACCAGTAACAAAATATTGAAACCCTTTTTAGATACAATAGTCAATAGGTCCCAAACATAAAAATATACTAAATCAAAGGGAAAACTAGCTTAGTTAATAACTCAAGGAACTGAAGACATACAATGGTGTTTAGAAAACTAACAAAACTCACAATCTAAAGAGGATATACTATGAAATTAAGGATATAATTTCTTTATCAAAGGTAAAGAGGGATGTCCTAGCTAATAATGAGGTTCAAAGGGTATAGAGACACCTAAACAAGCAATGAGTCTTGGCATTTAACTGTCTAAAATATAAAGACCATAATATTCAATTCTTTTACAAGTAATCTTCTTTGTTATAAAATCCTAAAAGAGACAATGATTAGGAAGGAAAAAAATGAGATAAAACAATTTAGGACTCAAATGAGTTTACTCATAAAAATTAAATTAAAGGAAAAACCTTATAAATTTAAGACAAAGGACAAGGAAAGGAATAGAGTAGGAATGATAGTTCAGAAATGATGACAAATGAAGTAAATTCATCATCTATAATAACATAAAAAAGGTGAGGAGTTTTTTTTTCTTTAAATGTAGAAAGAAAAAAGATGAGAATTGCATGTTATTTAGTATGAGGATTAATGACTCATTATGAGGAAGAGGGAAGAAGACAGGCAAATGTGTTACCTAAGTTGGCAATCCCTATAATCAAGTGAGATAAACTTTTTAATGATTCTTAAAACTCAGTGAATTTAGAAAATTCATCAATAAAAATTGTAATTGTTTGCTTAGTGGAAGATGTATATATAGTATCAGTAGAAACATGTGAAAAATTACATTTTTTATATTTATTTTGAAATTTATGATAGGTTTTTTTGGTATAGCCAAATTTATGACAATAGCAACAGATAATTCCTTTTAGATCCTGATTCCTCTAATCCAGTATCTTGTCCCTCTTTCTCTATAGGTATTCCTATAGGAAGAGTTCTTAGTGTCGAAATCATGATTGTAGTTAACAAAGGCATTAGAGGTCTAAGTGTTAGATGTTATGCTTACAGAAAAATTTGTCTAAAGTAACTGAGAAAAGACCTCGTATAGGGAAAAAATTTTAGCACTAGTTTAAGACTTAGCAATCTTAAACTAAGAGTTAAGAATTACTCAAAAAATCATGACCACCATTTGCTTCTATTGAACATGTTGAACTTTGATATCAGGATTAAAGAGTAATAAGAAATTCATTTCTTCATATGCCTTTTTGAAATTCATAAAATATGCTTGAAGAGATTGGTCATGTTGTCCTATACAATAAAACTCTCACATATCTTATAAACACAACTATTAATTAGACTTAGAAAAATTCTATTGATAAAATTCATATTTTTAAGATAATTTCGGATTTGTAAGGGTAATTAGAAGATAGCATGTAATTACACTCTCTATCATGCGGTGGCACGTGAATGAAAAATATAATAAGTTGAGTAGCACGTGAGAATCATATGTGACCCATCCAGTGATCGAACATCAAGGAAACATAGATTGGTTATAGACACCTCAAGTTATCAATGAGAGAGAATGATCAATAGAGATAGATGATTCAAAATTCCTCCATTCTATGCTATAGGCCACAATGTATATGGATACAAAAAAGAGTTTTACTCACTGGGCAGAACATAAATGATCAAGTGACCAGAGAATGGCTCTGATACCATGTAGAAAATAAAGGTATTTCTATTATATTTCTCAGATAAAGTGTTGTTGTTAGGCTTATAGTCAAGCCTATAATCAAGCTTTTATATCTATGATAAATTTTATATTGTATCTGTTACAAATCCATGTATTCAAAAGTGATAACTTTACAGGTATTCGAATTATAATCATAATAATCATGATTTATAACACTTGATTTTAAAATATATAAAATGAGAGGAGAACTTCTAAATTATTAATTGGTGTAAATTACTAAAAAGGCTTAAATATGGAAATAGAAATGTATTTATAATTATCTATCTTATTTAATGTTTTTTTTTTGTTATAGATGTCAACTTTGCATTCTCTTTTTTATCTCTCTTTCCCTTTCTATATATAATTCAAAAGCATTAAAAAGAAATTTTTTCTAGCATTTCATAAATTTCTATTATGATTTTAATGAAATTTTTTGAGTGGATGAAGGAAGAAATTCCAATAGATACAAGAGTTAAGTTCCTTCTTTTAGCTTTGATAAGATGAAAATCTTAAGATGAATTCCTCATACCATTCTCTTTCCATTACTATTTTTCTTTTATTAACCTTACTTTGTTATTGTTGAGATAATGACTGCAACTACAAAAAATATTTTGTAAAGATTATTGAAGTTACTAAATTGTGAAAGTTAGTATCAATTTATGCCTATTTTTTTCAATGTTAAAGAAATTGAATCAATGAAAATTAAGCTCTTAAAAGCATCAATCTGTCATACAATTAGATAGTAGATGTTCAAACACATAACAAATTACTAGCACCAATAACATATTTTAACTACAAACTATCATATATTTGGCTACGGTAGGAATTGTTTCAATATGTCTCCAGCTGCTTAAAGTAAACAACAAAAGAAAACAACTATATATCATTCTGCCATAATTGAGATAAAGAGAGATCATCCTAGCCTCTATTGGCATATTCCTTTGCAATTTATGAGTAATAATTGTGCATATAATTCCACTAATCACGTTTTTTAAAAATAAAATAAAAAATTTTACTTTGGTAGTAGAAATTTAAACTAATGTTATAATTTTTTAATACTAGTATTTAGTTTTTCCTGCATTTTTGTAATAATTCTAAACTTTATTTATCTATTTATTTTAATTTATAGTTTAAAATTGGATATTTAAATGTAGACCTTTTCTTGTCTAAACCTTTTTTAAAGCTTGTTATTGGTCTTTCAATATGGATATTTTGACTTCGGTACTATTCTATCTAATTTAATGTATTTGAATCTAATTTAATTTTTGTACTTGATGTTGTTCTAAAATTTGTTTATAGATATTTATTTTTATAAAAGCTTATGTACTTCATTAATCCTCATGTAAATAACTGTCATAATTATAAAATTTATTACGTGAACTCATATTGTTACTTGTTTTCTATATGTATAAGTTAATAAAATTACAATTTAAAGTATTTAATTTAAGAAATTCATTTAACTCAACAAAAAGGGGAAAAAAACTTATCTACCATAAGATATTTAAGTATTTTATTAAAATATATAATATTAAAATTATAAAGATAAGCATAATAAATTTAATAAAAATTATTAATAAATTAAATAATTTTTATTATATCAATTTTCTATGGAAAAAATCATTATGATAATGTGTGGGATTAATTACTTGTGATTTTTATCATCAAAACTACTTCTTAACAAAAATGAGCATATCAAAAATCAAAAAATTCCCACTAGATACGAATAGAAAGGAGGAGGTTAGTTTTTTTTTTAATAAATCAGAATTTAGATTAATAAAAAATAAGAGCTATGTACGAAAACATAGAGAGAGATAAGCCACAACCGGGCCAAATAAAACTAAGGAGGGGCTAACTGCAAAAAATAACACAACCAAGCTAACCGACATCAAAGACTAGAGTTCAGCATAGGGAAAGCCCGAGCTACACAATCCAAAAGCCCCAGAGCAGCCAAAACACTAAACACACATCACAGCTGCACCTCCAACCCAAAAAAGCAACAACAAGTAAAAACACTCAAAAACAGGAGAGCAATGCTAGTCAAACAAAAAGGACTGGATTGCAGAGGTATAAAGCAAAAGCCTTCTTTATAGAATAGTAAAAAGGGGGCTTTGAAAACTGGGGATACTAGGTAGATCATGAACTCTTTGTTTTTACTTACTTTGAGAAATTGACTAAAGACTCTGACCTATAACCCTTGGGGAGCTATCTAGGAAGACACCCTGATTGAAGCCGTCTATGCAAGTTTCTAAAATCCTCCAAACACTCAAAGAATCTCAGTTTCTTATTGAAACCTGGAATGGTTGTGTCAGAGACGAGTTATCCTCAGAGGATGTGGTATGAGGGTGAGATTGGTAGAGGGGAGTTATTTTCTTTGCCATCTTACACTTCTTGCCATGGTAGGTTACATAGGCATGATGATCATCCTATGCTATCACTGCGGATGTCCTCTTCATCAAAGGGTTTGCTAGGACTTATACCCTGAAAGTTGTGCTGCAATTTAATTGCTTTGAAGAGGAATCTTGAGCTGCACATCAAACCTACAAAGCAAATTTAGCAAATAACAAAGAAAAAACCTAACTAGAAGAATATCTCTCATCAATGTTTACTCTCATAGACTCTATAGTGAGTAGGACCGCTTTTGTGGTAATGCTTCCAACATCCAGAGCTCTGTCTGAGAATGTGTGGTTATTCTATTCTTGCCATAGACTATATACAACCGCAGTAAAAATAGTAATCAAAAGATTAAAGTCGTGGTTCTTGTGGTTTGGGGGGTGGAGACACCATAGAAGGAAATCATTGAGGATAAGAAAAGTTGACAGGAGGATTTGGAAACAGATATTTAACCACACTGCTTTGGAGAAATCACACTCGAAAAACAAGTGATTTAGATTTTCATTATTAGAAAAATAGAGGGAGCAAAAGTTTGAAAATTTTGTAAAGAGAATTTGATCTCTCGTTTACAGTTTATTTAGAAAAGCTAGCCAAATAATGAAAGAACTTCTTGGGCTATTTTTCTTAAGCTATACCAGCTTGTACCACGGGACCTGAGGATTTGAGGGCTTAAGGACATTGTAAGCTGAGGAGTTTATGTAAGTTTTGGATTGGTTTGCCAGCCATTCTAATCTGTCATTTCGAGAACATACAGGTTAGTATAAAATGGGGGTAAGGTTTCAAACTGTTTCATTCTATTTTTCTCTCCAATTCCAAGAGTTACCTCGAATCACATCAGTAACTTTTGCATTCAAATGCAGATCCGAGCTATTGGTTAATCTAGGTGTGGCAAGCTCCAGGAGAATTTCGCATGGGTGCTAAGGATTTTACCATAGAGAAGTAGTAATCTCATTCCCTATTTAGAATCTGAAATGGTTTCTAAAGAGGTCCCTAACTTGTAATAATTTCCGCTGACTTCAAGAACTGCTATAGTTTGGTTTTATAAACCAAAATTTTTTCCTATTTAGAATAATAGTGTACACCCATTTAACCCATAAAGCCTCAAAATCATTAAATAAGAACCAATTATGTTTGTCAATAAGGACATTATTCCAGGTAGGTAAATTTTTTAGACCTAGACCACCCTCTTTCTTAGGATGAAAAACATCTTTCCATTTAACTTTTGCATGACAAGCAGAGGTTAGATCACCCATCCACAAAAAAAATCCTAAGATTTTCCTTTATATCCTTAAGAAAAAATGACAAAAGGATAAAATGAATAAAAAAATAGACTTGGAAAGTCGCCAGCACAGAAATAATAAGCTAAAGCCTATCGGCATAAGAAAGAGTTCGATTTGCCCATTTTTTCACTCTATCAATTATTTTGACCTAGGGGAAGATAGTCTCTTATAGAAAGTCTACATGTCAGCAAAGATAAACCAAGATATCAGATAGGTAAATCCCCTTTATTTAGACCTTTTGAAAGGGCTAAAACCTGCACAAACCCTTCCAGGTTTAGAGATAAAAAGAATTGACTTTTCTGAAGGTTCATTTCAAGACCAGAGTACTTAGAGAAGGAGTGGATATAGTCAAATAGAGATTTCATCGAGACAGGATCAGCATGACAAAACAAGAGAAGATCATCAACAAACAAGATGTGAGATAATTTGAGTTTGGAACACCTCTAATGAAACTTAAAGTTAGGAGCCACCTCAATGGTGGAAGAGAGGCTTCTGGAAAAAAAAAACTCCATACATATAATAAAAAGGTAAGAAGAAAGTGGATCTCCTTGATGCAGCCAAAAATTTCCTCTGAAAAAACCTAGTAAGAGATCCATTTATCAAAATGGAATAAGAGGTCGAGTAGATGCATTCCTCTATAGGGAAACTCATATCATGTAGGACTGATATTAAAAAGTCCAAATGAATAGAGTCATAGGCTTTTTTAAGATCAATTTTGAAAGTGAGTCTATGATGACCATTATCCCTATGATAGTTTCGAAAAAAGTCAGTAAGAGAATGGATATTGTTCCTATTCCTATGAGAGATGATAGAGTTATGAAAAAACTTTGTGTTTCGATCTACCTCTTTCAACCACTTGATAGAAGACAACTACTTATAGAAACTTTCCTGGCCTTTAAGAGATTTAAAAATATTTTCTATGCCTCTTTTTCCTGATAAAGAAGATTAGGATCATTTAGGCAAAATTTGAGATGATCTTCAATAAGGTTAAGGGTAGATTGATTATTTGCAACTTGCTCATGAAGATTTCGCACCTTGTTGGAATTAAGAGTTTTGAGAGCCTTTTTAACCATCTTCAATCTGGTAACCACACTATACACGGGAGTTCCCATTACAGGAGTGGCCCAAATTTCCTCAACCATAGGAAGGAAATCAGGATAAGAAGCCAAGAAATTTGAGAAGCAAAAAGGATAGGCAAGTTTACTTATGGCTATCACAAGATTGATTATAATAGGGGAATGATCAGAAATGTTGGGATTTCTGATTATGCATTGGGATCCCAAAACGTTCATAAACCAATTTGAATTAATAAGGGCTCTATCTAATTTCCTAGTAGTGCAAGGTTCCCCAGGTTATTTGTTAGGGGTCAAATTGATATAGTTTTAATGGTTAATTTGTTGAATTATGACCCCTAATTCAGTGATTAATTATTAAATTTATGTGTTATTATGTTTAATTTTCATAATGGAGCATAATGATGAAGATTGGAGCAAAACATGAAAGAATCCTCATTGTTCTGACCATTAATGGCCCCCTAGCTAGGTGCTGTTGATTGAAGAATAGGGGGCCGTTTAAGGGTTCTGCATTCAACCATTAATGGCACCCTCTCTCAAGATGTCGTTGTAGGGAGGCTGGGTGTCGTTGTTCACCAGAATCAATAATTTCAGCTCCAAATCTTGAAGATTTCAACTTTGGCATGTCTCCAATTAATTCCCTTGTCTCTTAGCACATGTGGGGAGTCTCTAAAGTCTACATACATCTAAGAAAAACACAGAAAACGTGGATTAACCTATAGACTTCAGATCTAACCTTAGTTAAAGAAGCTCTTGCTTCTCTCTTACCTTTTCTTAGATAATTTAGGCTTCAAACACTTGTAATTCGAGTTTTAGAATGTATTTTGAGTTGCTGTTTGTTGGAGACTGAAGCTAAGACATATATCTGAGTTTGTAAATCATCATAGGGGGTTTTCTAACTCAGATCATTACTTATATTGTCCTGTTTTTCAGATTGATCAAAGTTTATGTTCTTATGTGTATATTCTTGAATGTTCTTTGATTTTCTTGCTAGATCTTGTGGAATCTGAGGCTGTGTTGATGTCCAGATCAAGTTAAGAAGTTCAAAACTTGTTCAGAAGGTTTTTAAACATGTTTTGTAACTTCTAAACCACTTATGTCGGCTTATATTTGTAGATCTATTAAAGTATGTGGCTTAAGATGCATGTTATATATGCTTTGATGATTATGTATGCTTAAATCTATTTTCCAACTTCAGATTTATGTTGTAATGTTTTAGGAGAGTCTGAATGCTTATAATAATGTTTGATTTTGTTTATTGAAGCTCTTAAAGTTATGATTTTGGCCTGATCAACTACTATTAGAGTGAAAGATAATCTAGGATCCGAGAAATCTACCTAGATTGTTGGAAGGATCAATAAACAATATAAATCAATCCTTGCATGAACAAACTTGGATTATTTATGAGAGTTAGAGGTCTAAGATTGCAAGTCCAGAACTCAACTTCTTGAACTTAAAGCCCATTATCTAGTTTAAAAGCATAACCAAACTTTAAACTAAGTTAAATGGAGAAAAGGCATAAGTATTAACCTTAGCTTTGTCTTACATTCGTGAAGGAACTCTAATATGCCTTTGAATGTGTTTTTAAGCTCATTTAATTCATTAATCACTTATCCAGAGCAGGATTCCACAAGTTTATTATTTTCAATAATTTTATAAATCATTTTATAATTCAAAATTGCAAAGGTTTAAAGCATAACTATGATAGTTCATTAATTTTATCTTTTCGTTTTTTAATCCATTAAATTAGAATTTCCTAGATAATTGTAATCTAATTAATCTAGTATTTAACGTTCAAAATACCAAATATTTTTCCCCGTGAGTTCGACATTAGGAGTCTGAAAATTAATCCACTTTATTACTTATTTGATAGGTGCACTTTCCTTTTGTCACGTTGGTTTTTGCTTAATATCATTTTGGTTTTAAACAAAATCGGTTTAAAGAACTCCCATTTTTAATCATTTAATCAATGAACAACACCTAGTGTGTCACCATAGGGAGTGCGAGTTCCTTTTACCAAGAAAAAGGACGACACCCTACGAATGTGCTTAAACTACAGATAGTTGAATAAGGTGACTATAAATAATAAGCACCTATTACCCATAATAGAAGATTTACTTGATCATTTGAAAGGCGCAGGAGCACTTTCTAAGATTGATTTGTGGTCGGGTTATTACTAGCTTCGGGTAAAAGATGTAAATGTTCCAAAGACTCTACTCAAGACCAGATATGGCCACTATGAGTTTTTGGTCATGCCTTTCAGACTAACTAATGGATTGGTTGCTTTCATGGATTTTATGAATAAAGTGTTTTGGTCCTACCTAGACCAATTTGTTGTGATTTTTAGAGATGATATATTAGTCTATTCAAGGAATGAAGAGGAACATGTTTAACATTTGAGAATTATTCTTCAGACTTTGAGAGAGAAGTAATTATTTGGCAAATTGAACAAATGTGATTTTTGACTAAAGGGAGTTTCTTTTCTCGAGCATATCAACTCTTCGGAAGGTATCAAGGTAGATCCCAGTAAAATTAAGGCAATTCTTAATTGGAAGCCGACTTAAAGTTTGAAAGAAGTGAGAAGTCTTCTCAGCTTAGCTGGTTATTATCGACGCTTTGTCAAAGGGTGGTTCTCAGTAATTGCTTCTCCCATCATAAAGTTACTTCAGAAAGGAACAAAGCTTGAATTTCACAATTCATAAATCAACAAATCATATGAAATATATTTCAGGTCATAAACTGTATATATGTTTGGAATACATTATGCTTAATGTTAAATTCCATTATTCAATCATCCAATTCACACATGATAAGTCTACCTGCATTTATTTGGAAGTATTTGAAAGGTTTCATACATATTCAAAAAGATTGGGATAAATAAAATCAATAATATGGTTATGACAGACTCTCTTTTCATTCATACTGCTACTTGTTCCTTAAAATGCATATAGAAAAATTCTGAACTGGGCTTTAAGGTCTTCTAGACTTTTTTTTCCCCTTTGTATGTATTTTCTATAACATTATTGATTGGACCATTTAGAGTTCTAAATCATGAGATATTAAAATAGAATTAAGTCACCTTTTACGACCTCAATTTCTAAGGTTATAGAGCCAGAATTAAATCAAAGTGTCTTCTAAATATACTCACCTATATTTCTTAGGTTTTGTATTCAACTAAAATCAAACAATTTTGGGGTCTTAAAGGTTTGTTATGACTCAAATAACGTGACTGACTCAAACAAACCCTAGACAGAATTCCACTACATAATACTCTCATGTCATATTCAACTAATTCTATCCAAGATAACACCAAAGCATTATCCCTGAAACAATTACACATCAACTAAGGGAATTCTCAAACCTGAAAATTGACAAATTAGGTATTCTATTGCCTTTCCTTCCTTTCATCTTTAGCTTTGCTTGATTCGCCAACTTGATTTCCACTTATTCTTACATGAAAAATGATGAGATGAAGAAGGTGAAATGAAAAGAGAAAATCTAAAATTAAAATGTCCTGAACCCGCTTCTTATATCCCTATTCCAGAACTTTTAATACCCACACATATGCTTTGTTATCATTAGTCAGACATGACTTAATCCATTTGGTCCACACATGCTTTAATCTAATTGGTCCATATGTTATTTTTAGAAAAATTACATATTAGTCCTTCTTCTTCCTTTACTTCCCATGTTGGCCTATAATCTTATCAATCACTTTCATTCCCCTATATATTAATTTTGTAATGTCATAAATGTCATGCAATTTGGTTAATTATTTTAGGAATTATACCCCAAACACCATAGGTTGTTCAAAAATAGGGGCAATAGGTATAATTCAAATTCAAACTAGAATTCGAAGACCCTAGAGGCAGAATAAAATTTCAGTTCCTTGATGAATTTTTTAGATATATATCTCTAGATTAATTCCCAATTAGAAGTATCCAATTTAGAGGTATACATACCATGATATTGCCAAATTACTGATGATGTATGGGGAGTGTGGAGTTGTTGAGCTTTGGTGGCGGTTGCAACTTGGCTGGGAGGCAGAACTGGAAAGGCACCTAGTAGCTTGGGGGATGGTTGGCGACTTGTTTGGAGAGTTGGGCTTCGGCTGTTGTCCTGGAGAAATGGGAAGCTTTATCTTAGAATGACTGAACACCAGGAGACCACCTACATGGCTTCACCAAGACACTGCACCCAGGAGATGAGAGACGGGAGCTGCACACCTTAGGGAATTAAACTTGATTAATTACTACTCATTGTCCTACAAACTTTTATTTATTTATTTATTTATTCTTTCTTTCTTTGTTTAGTTTTCTTGTCCAATTCTTGTTTGAATTTTCTGTTTTTTTTTATTTTCTTTGTTCTGAATATTACTTTCATATTAAAGTTATTGTTTTCCTTATGTTACAACATTTATTTGCTTATGTTATTAATTTTGTCTTTAGCAAATTTGAAGTAAATTTCTTTTCATATTTTTATTTTAATTATGCTTTATGTGTTGATTATTACTTAGGTTTTAATTTATTTATTATCTATTTTTATTTAATTTATAATTATTAGAATTTTTATTTAAAAAGTTAGTTTAAGTTTTGATTAATTAAGTTTTAAGTTAATTAAATAATAGTTTAAGTAATGTGCGTTTGCATTAATTTAAATGTCAATTTTTGTTTTTCCTTTATTGTTCTTAATTTTTCAGCTTTTGTTTTCTTTTAATTAATTATG
>JAOXYD010222960.1:0-18796 GCA_028565735.1 Pinacopodium congolense
GAGAGGACGTAGTCTATCTTTGGGGTAGGCGAACCTCTATAAATCTTGGTGTTCTTCTCTTACCTTATCTCTTTTATATTTGTGCATTTGTGTTTGCTTTATTATTGATTGAATTTGCTTAATATTAACATTCCATATAGGTTGAATTGTTGTTTAAAGTTTCCATATTGTTTAAATTGGCCTAAGGTATTTAAAGTGTTTTATTTTCACAAGAAATTTTAAACACCCAATTCAACCACCTCTTGGGTGCCATAGGGCTAACAATTCTAAGTAAACCATGCCAATGCACTATCTCCTTAAAGAACAAATCAGCAATATGTGTTGCATCATTGGTTTTATATCATGAAATAAAATGTGTCATCTTACTAAACCTATCACAGCAATAAATATGTTCTCCTTACCATTTTGAGATCCAGGTAAACCCAATACAAAATTTATAGATATGTCAATCCAGGTTTGGTTAGGAAAAGGGATATACCATCCATGAGTCATTACTTTTGACTTAACTTGTTTGTGTGCAATGCATTTGTAACAGACAGATTAAACATCATGTTTCATGTTAGGCCAATATAAATGCTCATGTAATATATCTAAGGTCTTGTTAATAACAAAATTCCCCATTAACCTGCTTACAAGCAATTCACGTTAGAACATTTAGGCACACAAAGTTTGTATTTCTTAAATAATAATCCATCATTCCTATAAAAATCACCATATGCACACTTATAACATGTAAGCCACACTTGTCCAAAAATTAGCATCACTATCATACAAATTCTTAATGAAATCAAACCCTATTTAGTTTTCAAAGAAGTCAATAGTTCATACCTCCTAGACAATGCATCAGCTACAACATTTTCCTTTTCTTACTTGTATTTGATTGTATAAAAAAAATGTTTCAATGAACCCTAACCACGTGGCATGTTTTTTGTGTAGTTTACCTTGAGACTTTAGAAACTTCAAGCTCTCTTGATCCGAATGCATGATGAACTCCCTTGGCCAGAAGCAGTATTGCAATATTTATAGAGTCCTCAATAATGCATATAATTCCTTGTCATACATTGGGTAATTCAAGGTTACTCCACTAAGCTTCTTATTAAAGTATGCGATCGGTTTGGAATCCTGCATTAAAACAACACTTACACTAATTCTCAACACATTACATTCAATCTAAATTTTTTTTATCATAGTTAGGCAAACAAAGCAAAGGTGCATTGGTCATGTTATCTTTTAAAGCATTAAAACCATGTTCATACACACCGGTCCATTTAAACACAATGTGTTTAACAATTTCATTTGAAGGTGCTGCTATCGTACTAAAATTGTTTACAAACCTCCTATAAAAACTTGTTAAACCAAGAAAAATTTGTACCTCATTTGTGTTCTTAAATGTAGGACACTTCTTAATTTTCTTAACCTTTTCCTCACATACACTAACTCCATTTGCACTCACAACAAATTCCTCAAACAGTGCACTTCTTTAAATTAGCATATAACTTATATTCTTTTAACGTGCAAAGCATAGAATGCAAATGTTTAACATGGTCTTTCAAGTTCTTACTATACAAAAAAAATATCATGAAAGTGGACAATAACAACTTTCCCAATAAAAGGTTGCAAAAAATGGTTCATTAACCTCATAAAAGTACTTGGAGCATTAGTCAAACCAAAAGGCAATCCCAACCAATCATATAAACCATATTTTTTTAAAAGATTTTTTCTATTTTTCTCCCTCTTTCATACGAATTTAATAATATCTACTTCTTAAATAAATCTTCTAAAACAAACAAAAACCATGCAACTCATCAAACGTATTATCTAATCTATGTATGGGTGTCTATACTTTACCCTAATTTTGTTGATAGCTTGACAATCTATACACATGCGCCATATTCTATCTTTCTTTGGTACTAGAATTATAGGAACGAATGTGGGCTGAAAGTCTCCCTCATGAATCCTTTCTCCACTAACTCATCTACTTGCCTTTGAATCATTTGCTGTCCCAAAAAACCTCATCATTGTAACTTCTAGTGAAAATGCCACCAAAATCTATTTTGTTACCTTAACTTCATCACACTCATTCAACCATTGCTTGTAACTTGTATGGTTTTGGATGCTTTAGAGTTTTCAACTCCATTTTATCAACAAATAATGTACTAAAAACATTAGTGCATCTCTCACTATCAATGATCATGCTATATACTTTACTTTTCATATGGCACTGAGTACGAAAGGTAAACTCATGTTGGGCCTCAACACCTTCATCCTTAAGTTGAATATTAAAGGTTTGCCTAGTGATAAGCAACTACACTCACGGGTTCTTTAATATCCACATCACTAATATCCCCTAATGATGACATTTCATCATCAATTGGGATAACACTCTCCATCTCACCATTGTCCAACAAAATTACAATCCTTTTATTTGGACATTGAGAAGCAATATTTCTAAATTTTAATCACATGAAAAACTTAAAATCACGTTATTTAGAGGAATTTTTAGTTTTGGTTTTTACCTTTAAAAGAAGAAACCGAATCTTTGGCTTATGGATCATCTTTTGGTTTTGAGGAAATCTTGATATCCTTCCAATTTTACCTCCATGAAAAGTTAGAAATCACGCCAAATTGTCTTTCCATCTTAATTGCCTTATACAATAAATATTCCATCTTTACATACTGTTGCAAATCCATCACATCAACAATCTCTTTATTTAAACCATTAATGAATCTAGCCATACTAGCTTCTCGATCTTTTTCAATATTAGCCCTAATCATGGCTATCTCCATCTCTTTGTAGTACTTCTCCATACTTCTGGAACCTTTAGTCAAACCTTATAACTTCTTACACAACTCTCTATAATAGTGGCTAGGTATGAAATGTTTACGCATTACCACCTTCATCTCTTCCTATGACCGAATAGACCTCTCTCCATTCCTACACCTACTAAGCACCATTTGATCCCACCAAATGCTAGCATAATCTGTGAATTCAATAGCTACCAAAATGAATTTTTTCTCCTTAGAGTAGTTGCGACAATTAAACGTATTTGATTTTATTTCCCACTCAAAGTATAACTCCAGATCATTCTTGCCTTAAAAAGGTGGAATATGCATCTTAATAATATTTAATTATTATAATACTTTTGGATAACCCTTCATCCTCTCATGAGGCCAAACTCTTCAAAATCGGCTTCCTCCTCTTCCTCCATATTATATGGTTGATTTCTATAAGAATTTGATCTGTTTGATGTCTCTAAATTATCTAATATCATATTAAGAGTTTGTAATTGATCTTTCATGGCTTTCATGAATATCAATTAATGATATAAAATCTAAAAGAAGAAAGAAGAAAGAAATAATTAAGCACGAATAAAAAAAGAAGAATTAATGCAAAAAATGACTATAGAAGGAAAGCAGATAAAAGGAAATAATTTAAGGATGATAGTGGAAAGTTTGAATCAAATGTGACATAGTAAGTGTCTTCCTCATGTTTTCTTTTATATGGAAGAAAAATTAATGTAGAAAATGACTACAAAAGGAAATAATTTAGGGATGATAATGGAAAGCTTAAACCAAATAGGAGATGGTAAGTGTCTTTCTTTTTTACTCTGAATAACACCTAAAACATGTGCAAAAATTGAGGATAAGATTCTTACAACTTTTTTTAATTTGACATAAAATTTTGCAACTTTGTGCAACAATTGAAGATAAGTAGTATTTTTCTTTTTTTTATAACTAATGTGACTCAAAGGAAAAATAGCTAAATAGAAAAATTTTGATGTAATTGTGGCTAAATGCAAAAAAAAAAAAGAACATAAGGAACAATATACCGTTAAAAAAAAAGAAAACTAGACACGTGAATAAGAAGAATAAAAAAACAAACAAGATTAAACAAGAATGAACAAGGATAGATGTAACCTTATTCAAGGTGTCTTTGATACCAAATTGTATGAACTTTAAGTGAAGAACATAAAGATTTGAAACTAAGAAGGAAAAAACCTAAAATATGTCTTAAATCCAGAACGAGTTACCTTGAAAAGATCAGATTTACTTCTTGAATAAAGAACCAAGAGAAAGCTCTCGCAATAGAGAAAACACTCAAATTTAATTGATAATATCATCAATTCCTTAATACACCAAGTTGCCTATTTAAATATGCACCAAATGATGAAAAACCTAAAAGGAAAGATCTTTCTTAATTAATCCTTATCATAAATAAATAGGAAGGACTTAACTATGAAGGATTGCCTTAATTAATGGATACAAGTAAGCCTTAATCAACATTAAACTTGAAATCCTTCCAAAATAACTTGACAACTAATACCAATTAATGAAGAAAAGTCAAAATATGAAATTCCTCTCCAAGCTCATGTCTTTGGCCTATTCAAAAGTTACATATGCAGATTGGGATTTATTTAAATTAAAAATATAGATCATCCTTGCATATTGGGCTTTAGGCATTGTTTTTCATGTGTTAGGCTTTAATCTTGTTAATACTTTAGAATCTTTCAAAACAACATCATTTTCTTGAATGTCCTTTATCAACCCTTGTGAAACCTCCTTCATGCACTTAGCTCTTGCTCTTGCCATAGGACCTCCAATGCCTTGCAATGGATTAGTGAATGTTGATGCAAACAGATCTCCATCAGGATGTCATGGCAATATGATAGGAAAGTCATATATGGCAGTAGATTAATAAGAGAGAATGAAGAAAAAGAAAGAGGGTAATGACATAAAAGAAATCTAGAGAGAGAAGAAAAAGAGTGAGAGATAGAGAAAAAAGTTGAAAGAGGGAAAAAAGAAAGCGCTAAGAATTCAAAAGAAAAAGGTTTAGTGAGAGTTTAAAAGAAAAAGGTTTAGTGATGAGAAAAAAAAAAGTGAGTGAGTTATATATAAAGAGGAGTGATGTTAGGAGTGCTTTTTACGCTAACTAGACTATGGATGTACTCTTATACAAAGAGACTTATTTAAGTGTTCATGAACTTAACTCATTTATTCTTAGTGTTACTGTTTCTTTGTTGCATGAATATAGCAATGTGCCAACTGACGATATTTCTAGTGGGTTAACACCAGTTAGAGGGATTGAAATCAAATTGATTTTGTACTAGGGTTTATAATTCCTAATAAACCTTTTTATAGAAGCGATCTTGAGGAGACAAAAATGCTTTAAAAGGCAAGTGGAGGAATTGATGATTAAGGGTTACATAAGGGAAAGCATGAGTCCATGTGTAGTTCCAATGCTTTTAGTGCCTAAGAAGGATAGTACTTAGTGATTGTTTGTTGATTACAGAGCTATCAACAAAATAACAATAAAATTTAAACCTCTCATTCCTCGTTTATATATTATGCTAGTTAAATTGCATTATTCTTGTATTTTTTTCAAAATTGATTTGAAGTGTGAATATCATAAAATTAGAAGAAGGTGATGAATTGAAAAACTATGTTTAAAACTAATTATGGTTTGTAAGAGTAAGTAGTTTATGCCATTTGGTCTTACTAATGAATCTAATAGTTTTATAAGATTGATGAATCATGGGTTGTATGCATATAAGTAGATTTACTAATGTCTAATTTGATGATATAATAGTATATAGTAAGAATTTATAAGAGCATATTCATCACTTAAGATGTGTGCTTGATGTGCTAAGAAAAGAAAAAATGGATGTTAACCTTAAAACTGTACATTTTGCACATAAAAGATGATGCTTCTTTGTTATATTTTTAGTGCAAAAAGGTATTAATGTAGATGAGGAAAAGGTGAAAGTAATTAAGGAGTGGCCAAGACCTAAATCAATAATTAAGGTAAGAAGATTTCATATTTTTAGCTAGTTTCTATCATAGATTTGTTAAAGATTTTAGCACAATTGCTGGGTTTCTTATTGAAATCATTAAAAAATATATGGAACCTCATTGGGAAAGTGAAAAAAAACCAAGCATTTAAGGTTATTAAAGAATTATTATGTTCAAAACCTTTGTTAGCATGAACTGACTATACGAAAATTTTTGAAATTGAGTGGGATGCCCTAGGAATAGGCATTGAAGCTATTTTGATACAAGAAAATAGACAAATAACCTACCTTTGTGGGAAACTTAATGGGGGTAGCCTTGAAATATCCAACTTATGATGAGGTTTACCTATTGATGCATTATAGACTTGGCAACACTATCTATGGCCCAAGAAGTTCATCATACACACTGACTATAAATCCTTGAAACACTAAAATGGATGAAATTCATTGAGATGTTTCCATATCTCATTAAGTACAAACAAGGTACGGAGAATGTGGTTGTTGATGCATTATCTTGAAGATCCACTCTTCTTACTTCTTTGAATGCAAAGTTGTTAAGATTTGAACATAAGAAGGAATTATTTGCTAATGACCATGACTTTGCAAATGTGTATTTGGCATGTGAAAAAAAAAGAAGCATTTGGTAAGTTTTATAGACGAGAAGAATACTTATTTCATGAAAATAAACTATGTTCCTAATTGTATTACGCATTAGTTATTTGTAATTAAGGCACTTGATGGAGGTTTGATGGGTCACTTTGGACATGTTATGTGAACATTTTTAATCACTTTAGACATGTTATGTGAACATTTTTAATGACTGGTGAGACGTGATGTAGAGAGAGTGTGTGGTGATGGAGATCAAGCGTCACAAGTGACCTTGAGCAAGGCAAAAGGAGTAGGACATGCTGGAGAGCTTGGTCAACAAGGAGAAATCTTAATAAAGTGATAATTGGGAAAAAGATCCATTAGAGAATCTTGAAAGTGCAACGATGCGATCGTGGGCTAAACATGCTTAAGTGGTTATTAACAATTTAATAGTGGATCTATATATAAGAGAAGAAGCTAAAACCCATAAAGACACGCCAATTAAGTTTATAATGATGATTCAAGGCTTGGAGTAATGTGTTGGACTTCTTGAAAAAGACTGGGCCTGTTGCACAACTTGAAACAATCAATTTGTTACAATTAGGCTATTTTGAGCATCTTTGGGCCAATTAACTAGGCTCTGTATTTTAATTATTTAGAACTTTTAGTTATACTATCTAGGACATAAATAAGTGGATTTTAGCATTAAATAAACCTATTTACTTGTTAGGTTTCTTTTGGGCATAATTAGCTTATTTTAAGCTTATATGTTAGTAAATTGTTCTTTTGGACTAGGATGGGCCAAAACCCATTTCCTAAACTTAGGGAATTTGGATAGGTCATTTGGTTTAGTGTAAAAACACCTTGTTGCTTTTTATATAAGCAGATCTCATTGATTTTCATATTCAAGAAACAAACAGAGAGCCTTTTTGGCATTACAGTAGAGGAAATCCTTCTATGGTGTTCTTTAAAGACGATGCTTTCATTCAAGTAAGTCCTTGTGGAGATTAACCCCATTCCTTATCACCCCTAATCCTTCATAAATTCTATGGGTGTGGTAAAAATATCTTTTAGGTTGTTAGTTTAAGGGTCGTTTGGTATTGCTGTGGGTTGTGGTTTTTAGTTGTTGTTTTGATATATTTAGATTGGTTTTTATGTTTTGTCATCGATTTCTGTGTTGTATTAGTGTGTTGTCTTTATCGATTTTTGTGTTAAAAACCAAAACCAAAAACTTCAACTATACCAAACAAGTCCTTAGTTCTGACATAATATTGAACAATCCATGAATCCTAGTTTTATGAATTGTGCTTCATCGAATCTAAGGTGAAAAGCTTACCAATTTTTGGCATCAGATCCATCTTCTATTACTAATGTTTTAATTAACTTGTGTTATTTTATTTCTATTAAATTTTGTGTCCCTTTAAATTTCTTGATATTTTTTTATTCTTTCTTGGAATCTTGAATCCATTTTCTTAAGTCTAAGTTACCTTTCTTGTTTTGGTTATTCCATATTTTTCTTATGTCTTCTATCATTTCTTTCAATTCTTGTGTTTGATAGATCCAAACTTGTTCTTGTTGCTCTTGGTTTATTCTTGTGTGCATTCAAAGAATTGAGTTTCGCTTAATCTTTTACATTCTTGTTAAATCTTTTGAATCTAATCGAATCCAGCAATTTCACTTTGAATCTTGCTTCTTGATTATGGTTTTCGTTAAGTTGTTGTTTAGAAGTCAAAGAAAAGAGTAAAAAAACCAAAAAATATAAGAAAAGAAAAGAAGATAAAAGAGAGAGAAAAGAAATAGATTTGATTAGAGTTCTTGATAGTTATCCACAAAATAACTTTTAAACTTGCTAAAAAACTCATTCAAATCTATGTTATTCTTTTTTGCACATGTAAATTGCATCCTTTTCTATTCTAAACATTTTTTTATATCCTTTGTCAATATAAACATGTCAATCACATTTTTTTCCATTCTAAACATGTTTGTTTGACCCTTTTATGATCTAAACGCGTCAACTACATCCTTTTCCATTCTAAACACATTTGTTACATCCTTTTATGATCTAAACTCATCAATTACATTCCTTTTCTAGACTAAAACATCAATTGTATTCTTTTTACTGGTAGAACATGTCAATTACAACCTTCCTTTGATCTACACATCAATTACATTATGTTTGTTATGGATAAAGTCGGGGGGGTCTTAGAGTCTAAAAAAAATCTAATTTACTAACCATGCTATCTTTGGATTCTTTATTATATTTTATTTTATTTTTTACATTAATTGGCCTCTTAGAGGTCTTCTTGAAAGAAAAGTTTGGTCTGCAAAGAACTTCTAAAGTAAGGATATTAGGAGATGTTGTTAGAAAAAGTTAGTAGTAAGGATATTGTTATGGTTAAAGAACTTCTAAAGTAAGGATTTAGAGAGCAAACACATGAGGGAGAAACTGTTTTTCTACTAACTTTATCTTGTAGGTTCTAAATCATGTCCAATACTAGAAATTCATCATCAATTAGTAAGGGTAAAGAAGTGTTTGAACATGGAGAGTGGAGCATTAACCCAATGGTAGTAAATTCACAACAAAAAATGTTTAAGAGGATGGTTAGGAGATGGAGGACATTAAGGAGAAGTTAGAAGGAATGTCTATGAAGTTTAACTCTGATTCTAACCCAAGGGATAGGACACTTGAACCTAGAAACAACTACTATGATTTTAAAGATGATGACGATGAGCTTAGCACCTTTGAAGAAGCTAGGAATTATAGAGGGATTAGAGGTGATCAAGGTAGAGGGAGAATGGGTAGAAACGTTATAGGAAGATTTCGTTATGAGAATTAAAGGGGAGTAAAGGCTAAAGTGGATAGCAACATATGTAGTATTAAAATGAAAATACCTATCTTTATTGGGAAGATGAATCCAAATTTGTATCTATAGTGGGAATGAAATATTGAGTTAGTGTTCGATAACCACAATTTTTGTGATAATAAGAAAGTTAGATTGCAAGCCTTTAAGTTTAGTGATTACACGATTATTGGTAGGATCGATAAATTGTATTTAAAGGAGAAATCGAGAACGATCAATTGAAACTTGGGGGGAGATGAAAACTATAATGCATAGGAGGATTATACCTAACTCATATTATAGAGAGCTTTACCAAAGACTATAGAATCTGACCCAAGGAACGAAAACCGTGGAGGAATACTACAAGGAGATAAAGGTGGAAATGGCACAGACAAACATAGAAGAAGAACAAGAATCTATAATGGCTTGGTTTTTGTATGGTCTCAAAACTGAAATTGTTAATGTAGTGGAGCTATGTATTGTTCTGTTAAGTTAGAATATGTTACATGGTTATGAAAGTTGAAGGACAACTTAAAAAGAATAATACTAACTATGTAAGTGTTAGAACTACATCTTGGAGCAAACAGTGGAGTAAAAAGGAAGGTAAAACTCCAAACAAGTAGTTTGTAACACCGTAGTCTAAAATAGTCCAATGGGAAAAAGTCAAGGCCTAATCCTCTTCAAATTCAAGGAGTAGAAATATTAAGTGTTTTCATTGTGCAAGAAGATATCACATTGTATCTCAATGGTAGAACAAGCAAGTAATGACAATTTTGAATGGGGAGTATGTATTTGAAAGTAAAGAAGATGGACATGTTGACATGCCTGAATTGCAAGATATTGACCAAAGAGAAGATGAGGTCAAGATAGAGTAGCTAATAGAGGGGGGAGCATTTGTTACTAGAAGGGTCTTAAGCATTCAAATTAAAAAAGATGACAATGATGTGAACCAACAAAGAGAGAATATGTTCCATACAAGATGTGTTATAAACTATCAGATTTACATCCTTATAATTGATGATTGGAGCTGTTTGAATGTGGCAAGTGTTGAATTGGCTCAAAATTTGGATTTATCAACCATCAAACATCCTACATCTTACAATCTACAATGGCTTAACGAATATAACAAGGTGACAATATCTAGGAAAGTGTTAATGGCATTCAAAATTGGGAGGTAAAAGGATGAGGTTTTGTATGATGTGGAGCCTATGTAAGAAGCTAGACATCTATTGTTAGGGTTGCCATGGCAGTTCGATCAGTGAGTTATTTATGATGGGTAGAAGAATCATTATTCATTCACCATCGATGGCGTGAAATACATTCTTACTCCTCTTTCACAAAGCCAATTTATGAGGACTAGTTGAAAATTTATGAGATAGAACAAGGGAGGTTGAGTGAAAAGAGTGGTAAGAAATGAGTGCAAACATCTAGAAAAACATCAAACATATTTGGAAACACTTCATTCAGGGATAAACATAAGGGGAAAGGAGTGAGCATGGTTTCAAGAGTGGGTGATGTGAGAGATGCATTCTTGGACAAGAAGTTTGCTGAGTGTGATTGTTTCTATTTTGCAAGCTTATGATGATCTTTTACAAGAAGACATGCTGAGTGGTTTAGCACCTAAACATGGAATAGAGTATCAAATTAATCTTATACTAGGTGCACAATTGCTAAACTGACTAATGTATAGAAAAAACCTAGAGGAGACCAAAGAAATTCAAAGGCAAGTGGAGGAATTGCTAGAAAAAGGCTTTATAAGTTAGAGCCTTAGTCTACTTTTAGTTCCAGTCTTATTAGTGCCAAAAAAATATAGATAATGGCCTATGTGTATGGACTGTCATGTTATAAACAAGATCACCGTACAGTATCATTACCTTATCCTTAGGTTAGATGATATGCTTGATAAGTTACATGGTGTATGTTTATTTTCCAAATTTGATTTGAAATCTAGTTGCCATCAAATTAGGATTAGAGAAGGAAATGAATAGAAAACAAAGTTTAAATCTAAATATGGACTATATGAATGATTGGTAATGTCTTTTGGTTTAACAAGTGCACCCAACAATTTTATGAGGCTTAGGAACCATGTATTGAGTGAATTTCCTAGAAATTTTGTGGTTGTTTAGTTTGATGGTATTTTAGTATATATTAAATCAATTGATGAGCATGTTAAACATCAAAATAAAGTGTTTTATATGCTTAAACAAGAGAAATTATATATAAATTTGAAAAAGAGTTTTTTTTTTTGCAATAACAAGTTGTGTTTTTGGGTTATGTGGTAAGTGTAAAGGGTCTGCAAGTAGATGAAGAAAAGGTACGGGCAATCAAAGAATGACCTACTCCAAGGAAAATTATTGATATTAGAAGTTTTCATGGGTTGGCTAGTTTCTATAGATATTTTGTGAAGGATTTTAGCTCCATTTCTGCACCATTAATTGAGATAGTTAAAAAGAGTGTAGGATTTAAATGGGGGGATGAGCAAGAGAGGGCATTTAAATTGTTAAAAGAGAAACTTAGTATAGCACCTATCTTAACTTTACCTAACTTTACAAATACCTTTGAAATTGAGTGTGATGTAAGGGGGTTGGAATAGGAGTCGTCTTGAAGGATAGAAAACTATTTTCATATTTTAGTGAGAAACTTAGTGGAATAGCCTTAAACTACCCAAATTATGATAAGGAAATTTATATGTTGGTTCTAGAGCATTAAAAACTTGATAGCACTATTTATGTCCAAAAGAATATGTTATCTATAATGATAAATGAATCTTTGAAATATATAAGGGGCAAACACAAACCTAGCAAAAGGCATTAAAAGTGGGTAGATTTCATAGAGACAATTCCATATGTGATCTAGTATAAACAAGGAAAGGAAAACATTATAGTAGATGCATTCCCTGATGTTCCTTGAGAGAGCTATTATTTAAAGAATCATATAGGACAAGTTTAATGGGTCATTGGATATTAAAATGACTTTTGAAATTTTGAATAAACACTTTTTCTGGCCCCATATGAGGATGTATAGAAAGAGTGTGTGAGAGATGTGCGAAGTGTAGGCAAGCTAAATCCAGAGCCTAGCCCCATGGGTTGTATAAATAACAACTTATACCTAATGAATCATGGGTAGATATTTCCATGGATTTTGTTTTGTGTTTACCTAGGAAAGGTCATGATTCAATTTTTGTAACTGTTGATAGGTTCTCTAAAATGACACATTTCATTACATGTTATAGAACCAATGATGCATCATACATTACTGAATGATTCTTTTCTAAAATTGTCCACTTAAACAAAGTTCCAAAATCCATTGTTTCTAATCATGGTGCACGATTTTTGAGTTATTTTTGTTTTTACTACTTATCATCCCCAAATAGATGGTAAAACTTAAGTGGTAAGTAGAACTCTAGGTCCTTTGTTGCGTACGATAGTTGGAAGAAACTTGAAAATATGGTAAGAATCCTTACCATTCATTGAACTTATTTAAAATTGAACCATACATAGTGCTACAAGTTTTTCACCATTTGAAATTGTTTATAGCTTTAATCCTTTGTCTCCTTTATATCTGTTTCCATTACCATTAGGTGAAAGACACAACTTTGATGGAAAGAAAGAAGTTAAGTTGGTGAAAAAGCTTCATGAAAAATCAAGACAGAATATTAAAATAAAGACACAGTAATATGAAAATCAAGTTAACAATGGTTGAAAGAAAGTGATATTCGAACCTAGTAATTGGGTTTAGGTACATTTTATAAGGGAACAAGTATGAAATCTAAGTTGCAGTTGCATAGAGATGGATCATTTCAAGTGTTAGAAATGATCAATAAGAATATATGCAAGATTTATTTTCAAGGTAAATACGGTGTTCATACTACTTTAAATGTTACTGGTTTATTTTCTTTTGGTTTTGTAGACGAAGAAGTTGACTTGAAGACAAAGCCTTTGAAAGATGAGGGGAATGATTGGGATCAAGCATCACAAGTGGCTTCGAGAAAGACAGAAGCAGTGAAACATGTTCGAGAGTTTGGGTAGTAAGGATAAAAACTTAAACAAGCTCAACAAAGTGATATTAGGGCAAAAGATCCATAGGAGAATCTTAGAGGTCCAACAACATGATCACGAGCTAAACATGCTAAAGAGGCTCTTAACAAACTGATGGTAGATCTATATGCAAGAGAAGAAGCTATAACCCTTTGAGACACATCATTTATGTTTATAATGATGATTTAATGCTTGGAGCAATGTATTGGACTTGTTGCACAAATTGAAGCAATCAATTTATTACAATTAGGTTGTTTTGATCATCTTTGTGCCAACTACTTGGGCCTTATTTTTTAATTATTTAGAACTTTTGGTTATATTATCTACAACCTAAATAATTGGATTCTTACCTTAAATAATCCTATTGATGTGTTAGGTTTGTTTTGGGCCTAATCAGCTTGTTTTAAACTTATATGTTAGGAAGTTGTTCTTTTAGACTAGGATAGGCCAAAACCTAATTCCTAAACTTAGGGAATTTGGCCAGGTCATTAAGGTTAACAATAAAACACCTTGATTTGTGTTATGTTTAGAGGAAATGTTTTTGTAGTGTTCTTTAAAGACTTAGTTTTCATTCAATCAAGTGCTTGTGAAGACCAATCCCATTCCTTATCCCACCCAATCCTTCCTAAATTCTGTAAGTCTGGCAAAAATATCTTCTAAGTCATTAGTTCAATTCTTACACAATGTTGAACGATCCTTAAATCCTAGATTCATGATTTTTGCTTTATCCAAATTGAGGTGAAGAGCTTTTCATGTAGAAGGTGCATCACTTGTGAAAAGGCTAAAACAAAGATTTTACCACATGCATTACATACAACTTTACTTGTGTTTAGGTCCAAGGGTAAATATTTTTATGGACTTTGTGTTAAAGCTACTTGGGTCAAAGAAGGGTAACGATTAGATTTTTTATAATTGATAGGATTTCCAAGATCATTTTATTCCTTGCAAATGAACTAATGATTTAAATAATGTGGAAAATTTATTCTTTATGGAAGTAGTATTCTTCTATGGAGTGCCTCGAACCATAGTGAATGAATAAGATACTAAGTTCTTTGGTTCCTTTTGGAAAGTTTTATGGGGTAAATTGTGAACAAACATACTATTTTCCATTTCCATTCATCTTCAAATTAATTGTCGAATTGAAGTAGTGAATAGAACCTTAACTACTTTACTTTGAGGTATCATTCAAAATAACCTAATAAATTTGGAAGATTGCTTGCCATTTATTAAGTTTACATGCCATCGGAATATGCATTCATCTACTAAATTTTCTCCTTTTTATATTTTTTATGCATTAACTTGATGAGAACAGAGGAACCAATGTAGTTACAAAAGACCCTTTGCACATTCCAGATGGTCCAATTATAAGGTAAAGGGTTAAGAAGATGAAGGAAGTACTTAAAGGATTGATTCAAGATATCTGCCCCAAACAAGTTATTTTAGGTTAAAAGAGAAGCCTTGAAGATGGAACATGCAACCCAAGTATTATTAATATGATTCAAGTACTTAGTAAGCATATATTAGGGTTAGTCGGGTCATAAATGGGTTGATTAGCCCACTAAGGTGGGTAATATGAATTTTGGGCTAATGAGCATACCAAACAAACTTGTTTTTCACTTCTTTTAGGGCATATAAATATGCATCTTGTGTATTCAGAAACATCTTTTGACATATTTTTATGAGAATTGAGAAAAACTTCTCTTGGGTTCTTCATTGAACTATAAAACTTATCATGATTAATTCAATCTTGTGGCGTTCAAGCCTAACTTATCACTCCCTCTTCTCAATCTATATCCTTTTTTTTAATCCTTTGTTTGTGTTTATTGTGACATGAATTAGCTTTCTTGAATGTGTAATATGTCTTACTTGTTGTGGGTGTCCAGATTTAGTCTGGGGTTTGCATTAACTGCTATCAGAGCTTTGGCCTCCAAATCAAATTGGATCCTTTTCTTGTTATCTATTAAATAAAAAATGATATTTTAAGGTTGTGTTCTTTATACAATTTTGTCTTTTCATTTCCCTTTTGTTAGTTCTTCATTTTATTGGGAAGATTTTGTAAGTTTGTGTTCTTTGTTCGTTTTTGTCTTTTCATTTTCCTTTTGTTAGTTCTTCAATTTTCAAGTCAGATTCATTTTTTGGGGCAGATTCTCCATTTGTGTTCTTTGTTTATTTGTGAGTCTTCATATCCTTAATTTTCTATTTATGCCCTAACTCATTCAGACATCTAATTGTTTTACTCAAATGTCTATTTTTTCTACTGGATTCACATCATAAGAATTTTTCTGGTTAATTGAGCTTGGGCTAACTCCAACTCAAGTAATATTCTGATTTGTGAAAAAAAATAAAAAAATAAAAAAATAAATAAAGGTACAAATCAGAATATGGTAAGCCTTATTAAAACTTGAATACTAGTTGATCAGATTATTTTTCTATGTCTTGTTATAAATACAACCAGATTAGTTATAAATACAACCAGATTAGTTCTTTTCTTTTTTGAGCACAATAGTCACTATCTTATCAAGTTAACACCTATTGTTAGTTTGTCATTCTGACTTTATTTTCTGAGTTCTTATCAATCATTCTAAATCTACCAATTTGTTACATTTCTGTGAGTTTGTTGCTTCAGGTTAAATTATCTTGATTTTGTTTGCTTAGTTCTTTAAAGAGCCTAAAGAGAAAGTTTGAGTGGTAAAAGGCATAAGGGTGAGCTCATTATAACAAAAGTCATTTAAGAGAGTAAACATGAGTGCTAAGTGACACTACTTTGAGGGAAACACGCGTGGGAGTGTTGGGGAGATATTTTTATGATTTTTCTTGCAGATTTACAAATATGACAGCCAAGGATAAGGGTGCTCTTGGTGAAGGTGACAATAGTGATAACTTCATGCTCCAAGCAATGCAACAACAATTTGAGTGCATAACTATTTTATGTTTGGAGAGATAAGGAATAGAATGGATAGAAAAGATGTTGGAACTGCAGATTTGAAAAGCGAGAGAGTTCATTATGTTCCTAATGCTAGAAGGTGAGAGAGACAAGATGACAATGAGTCTTATGATGACAATAGAGGGGATGACGCTGATTTTGAGGATGGTGACTCATTGAACTGATTCAACAATAATAAAGGTAGAAGGAGATTTGGTGAAGACATAATGCATATGACCGTGACTTGGGAAGCATCAAGATAAACATTACATTACTTCAAGGGAAGAATGCTCCTAAAGCCTACTTAGAGAAAAGAAAGTTGAGTTGGTCTTTGATTTTCATAACTATTCTAAAGAGAAGAAAGTGAAGGATACATTTATTTGATTCACTGAGTATGAAATTATTTTGTTGGATCAGATTTTTTCAACTAGAAGAAGAAGCCATGAGAGACTTGTACATGGGCAGAAATGAAGACTGTAATGAGAAAGAGAGTCATTCCCAATCATTACTATAGGGAATAATATCAAAAGTTACAAGGGCTCACTCAAGGCAGCAAAAGTGTTTACGGTTACCAGAAAGAGATGGAGATTGCCATGATTAGAGCAAATGTTGAGGAGGATAGAGAAGAAACTATGGCAAGATTCTTACATGGGCTAAATAGAGACATAGCTAATGTGATTGAGCTGCAGTATGTGGAGCTTGAGGACATAGTTCATATAGCCATAAAGGTGGAGAAGCAATGTAAAAGGAAGGGTTCCATGCATGATGGGTTCAAAAATCAATACTCTTTTTCAATAAAGGGAAAACCAATCACTCTTGTAGCATCAACACCTCAACAAGTGTATGATGATCAAATGAGAATTAAAAAAGAGAGTGTAAAGAAATGAGAGTGTGAAATTAAGTCTAATGGAAAGAAAGTAGTGCAAGATATTGAAAAGAGAGAAAATGTCAAAATAGCAAAGAAAAAGGAGCAAGTGAGTGCAATAGAGAAATAGAGAAAACAAGAGGTTTATTTGCAAAATTAAGTGATGTCAAAAGAGCTTTTTATTCTAAATAGCCTATGTTCATATTTTTGTAGAAAGAGACATTGATCAACACTAACAACACTAATTCTTCTGTGCCAAGTGGTGTTGTTTCTCTTTTTTAGCATTTTGGCGATATGTTTCCCGAGGAAGTTCTAAGTTTTTTGCCACTAATCAGAGGAATAGAACACCAAATTGACTTCATCCTTGGTGCTTTCATTCCAAACAGACAGCCTATAGAAGTAATCTCGAGGAACCAAAGGAACTTCAATGATAAGTGGAGGAACTCATGTCTAATTGATATGTAAGGGAAAACATGAGTCTATGTGTCATTCCGATGTTACTTGTGCCTCGATAGGAGATGGAGGATGTGTGTTGATTGCCGAGCCATAAAATCACTATAAAGTACAGATATCCCATTCCTAGATTAGATGATATGCTCAATGAATTGCAGGGTTGTTGTGTGTTTTCTAAAATTGATTTGAAGAGTGGATATCATCAAATCATAATGCATTAGGGAGATGAGTGGAAAACAAACTTCAAAACAAAATACGGTTTATATGAGTGGATAGTTATGCCACTTGGTTGAACTAATGCACCTAGCACATTTATGAGGTTAATGAACCATGTTTTGCGTGCTTTCATTGGCAGTTTTATTGTTGTTTATTTTGATGACATTCTGATTTATAGCAAAAGCTTAGATGAGCATATGGATCATTTGAAAAGTGTTCTAATTGTTTTACGTGAACAACAGTTGTATGCTAACTTTAAAAAGTGTTCCTTTTAAACAGACCAGATTGTGTTTCTTGGTTATGCTGTTAGTGTTAAAGGAATTTCAGTTGACGAGGAAAAGGTTAGAGCTATTTGTGATTGGCCTACACCTAAAATAATTACTGATGTGCGTAGTTTTAATGGGTTGGCTAGCTTTTATAAGAGGTTTGTTAAGGATTTCAGTACCATAGCTGCACTATTAAATGAAATTGTGAAAAAGAATGTTGCTTTTAAGTGGGGTGATGAGCAAGAAGATGCATTCAATTTGATTAAGGATAGGTTGAGTTCTTCACCATTGCTTGCTTTGCCTGACTTCACTAAAACTTTTGAGATTGACTGTGATGCTTCAAGTGTTGGCATTGGAGCTATTTTCATGCAAGAACAATGACCAACTACATTCTTTAGTGAGAAATTGAGTGGAGCAACCCTCAACTACCCAACTTATGATAAAGAGATGTATGCATTAGTTCGAGCTTTGCAAACATGGCAACATTACCTATGCCCGAAGGAATTTGTCATACATACTGATCACGAATCCTTGAAGCATTTGAAAGGTCAAGGGAAGTTGCATAAGAGGCATGCTAAGTGGATGGAATTTGTTGAAACCTTCCCCTATATCATTAAGTATAAGCAAGGTAAAGAGAATGTGGTTGCTAATGCCTTATCTCGAAGGTATTCTCTTATCTCTACTTTAAGTGCCAAATTGTTAGGATTTGAGTATATCAAAGACTTATATTCTCATGATCCTGATTTTGCTAATGTTTATGGGGCTTGTGAGAAAGTTGCATTTGGAAAGTTTTATAGGCATGATGGGTATTTATTTCGA
>JAOXYD010222979.1:0-18793 GCA_028565735.1 Pinacopodium congolense
GTACCCTCATGATTAACCAATCTTTGGTTAGTTCATTGATTTAAACCACGTTGTTTATTGACTTTTCTAATAACCTAAGTAGAGACTGTCGGATCCTAAATTATCTGAAGGCAATATCCTAAATGATCAATTCAGGACAAGCATTAAACATTCAAATCAACAAAGATTAATTCACTAATCATAAATTAACACAATTAATCATCCATAAACGCATTCAACATGATAACTTTACTGAAATTAAACATTAAGTACAACAATTAATCAAAGCATATGATCAATATAATTTAAGCACAATATTTTGATTAATTTAAAATAACAATAATAATACAAGAAATTAAGAGTTTAGAATGAACCAAATCTCATCCTCAGATGGTTATCTAACTCAAAAATACGTGACTACTACTTCTGAAACTTCAAACAACCTAAAAAACTCAAATTACAAAAGAAAGAAATGAAAAACAACCTAAGATTACTTTGATCTGAAACTAATCTGTGTTTAATCCTAAAATCAATGCTTAAAACGTCTAGGAGAGGCCCCTTTATATAGGGATTAAGCACTTGCAAGTGGAGGAAGAAGCCAAGCCATAAATGTTGAAAATTTAGGTAAAAAATGGTTGCTGTACGTGCTATAACGGCACCCCACCGTCCTATAACGGCACCCTGTTCATTTATAATGACACCCTATTCATCCTGTTGTTAAATTGCAAATTCTGATCCCTTCAACAGTGGTCTACAGTAGTACAACGGCGGGCTGCATAGAGGGCCGTTATAGGCTGACTTTTGAGTTGACTTTTTACACAACATTTATATTTTGACTCCAATCTTCATGTTTAAGCTCCCTAATGCAAAGTAAACATAATAACACATAAATATAACATTTAAGCACTAAAGTAGGGATAAATTAACATCAAATAACATCAAAAAATACTACAAATTTAACCCCTAACAGTAACCTATGATGAATTCATAATGAGAGATGGTATTTAATAGACCTATAGATAATAAGTGTGTTAGTTTATTAGAGAGAGATCTCATTGGATTAATATGCTACCTATAAGATTGCTTTATTACTAAGGGGATGTTCTGGGAAAGACATTGAAAATTGAAAGATTTAAATGTCAATCATAAATTCTTTGACTAGGGAAACTTAATTGAGCCTTGAGAGAGTGTAACTAAAATATTAGTAAATCTTAGGTAAAATAGAAATTGAATCAATCAAATAAGAGGCAAAAAAATAGGAATAATAATAATTCCTATTCTTTAATCTTTATATTAGTTTCAGTTTATTACTTTAATTGAAGTTTTAGTTTATTTTTTTTATATTAGTTCACTGTTACCTTTTCCATTTTTATTATTTCTTAAATTTTATCACTTGAATCTATTCCTTAAACAAAGTGCGATCCAAATTTATAAGGTAACTAATTTTAGTCCTTATGGGACAATATCTGCTTATACTGTAAGTTTAAGACCCATTTACTTGCGATGTTAGCATAAAGCAAGTTAGTAGTTAGCTTGATGACTAATAATGATGCATCGATCAGTTCCTTTATAAGAAAGTTCCATCCTCTATAAAATGTTTGCATTAGCATGCCCAAGTTGAAGCCATTATGGGGGCACCTTCTAAGCATGTCCTTCGAGTGCTACAAATCCTTATATAGGTTTTCTTATCCCCATTTCTAAAAAGAAACAATTTCCATATCTTATTTAGCTACTCTTAAGGGTAGGAAATATCTATGTAAGAAAAACTTAACTAATTGGTTCTAGGATGTGATGATACCTAATGGATTTGACTTTAACGATGGCTTGGTTCTACTATGCAAGGCGAAGCAAAATAGTTGCAATCTGATCGCTTCTTTTGACACTCTATTTAGTTTGAAAATGTCATAAATCTCTAAAAGTTAGTGATGTGGGCATTTGGATCTTCATAAGGGAAGCTGTCAAATTGTACATAATTTTGTAGTATTTGCATCACTTGTGGTTTAATTTAATAACTTGAAAATTCATCCCTTTGTTTCTAAATATTTTACTCCATTCCTTATAGAGAGGGTCTAGAAAGATCACCTTACTTAAGTTAAACTTAGGATCTTAACACTCACTCCATGTTGTCGAGTTGTGGCTCTATGATCTCTAACTTGGTGCTAACTTTTATTTTTTTCTCTATTAATCATTTTTGGAATGTTTGTTTAACTTTAGGATCCACTTCTACTAGAGAAATAGGGTGATTCCTGGCCATGGACAAAGCTACCTAACCTGTAAGTTGAAGAAACAAATGAAAAGGTAAAGAAACGTATAGTGCAAAAACAAAATTTGAAATGCGAATAGTAGAAATTGAATTTTAAAAATCAAATAAAAACAAAAATAATGTAAAGAAAACTAACCTAAACAAAAATAGAAAAATACTTAGCAAAAATTCAGTCCACAGTAATGGAACCAAAAACTTGATATGATGTTTGCCAATCTAAGTTTAAAAAGAGAAGTAACCAAGAACAAACTAAATAGTATCACAGCACACGAGAAGGCAAGTGTACCTACTAAATGCAATATAGTTAGGATGAGTCAAAGTGTCGAACCACAAGGAATTCTATTTCTAACAAATTATTATCCACATGTCACTAGTGTCTCAATAGTGATTAGTGTATTGATTAGTCTGCTAATGAAAGAAATTCAAAAACAACAATCAAAATTCCTAGAAAATTTGTTAGAAGTAACACTCAATGACGAAGTTAGGATTTAAGTAATTAATCCTTCTAAGATATGTTCATAATAATTGTTTATTTTGTTTTAACTCAAATTCCAAATTACCATAGATTCCTTAATATAAATTACACTCTTTCTCAAGTTATAATGCTTTACTTAATTAAATAAACTAGGTGAAAGTTCTCTTCATATGAATTTATTGACTAAATGCATTAATTCATTCTATAAAATCTACTATTTTAGCTAAGATTACATCAAACTTAGACTTCTTATGTAAGTTTATCTGTAGATTCCTATGCCTGATGTTTCATTTATTGAATGATCTAACACATATAAGAAAATTCTCAACCTTAATCATATGCAAATAAAAAGCTTCAAAATCAACATTTACATTCAAATAACAATTAATCCAAAGTCATTAACATCCATGAACAAATCAAATTTGAAAACCTTTAACTCAAGATTTTAATGGAGAATAATAAAATTACTACTTCCTATATAGTTCATAAAAACCCAAATCCTATAAAGAACTTAGTTCCTACACATTGTTTCATTCACAAAATTAAATTTAAAGAATAAGGAAATAGAGAATCTCATGTCAGTCTTCTTGAATCCTCAAAATCTTGATGTTGATGTGCAAAATCCTTCCTTAATACTCGTGATTATGCCTTTTAATGCTTCCTCTTCGTTCAAAATTGTATTAAAAACTATAAGAATAACCTAGAACTCCATTTCTACCTTTTGATAATTGAATCGATCAGTTTTATTATCAGTCAGTCACCAAAAATCTAAAAACTATGTTATTCACATAAGCGACAAGAGTCCTGATATAAAACTTCTTCACATTATGTTTTTTCAGGCCAATCATGTCATAAGTGCATCGAATGATTCACTAAAGTCACATGTATCAAGGCTTGTGCTTATTTGAGATTCTTTTATTGTTCTTTTATTTCAATCTTCATAGCTTGTTATATGACGTCAAACTTGATATGAAACATTAAAGCACAATGCTCTAAGTCATCAAATTGTATCCATAACTCTTCTAGTTCAAAAGATGCCTTTAAATTCTTACCAAAGTCTACAAAACATAATTGAACATAGAAATGGCTAATCAACATCTCATTTGAAAGATTTGGCAAAATATTCCCATAAATCACATAAATTTATCATTAAAACCAATTTAAAGAGGCATTAAATCATATATAAAATTTGTATGCTTTAAGAGCTATCATCATAGAATGCTAAAACTGAGAATGGAGACACGCTTCATATGCACCGAATGGAACCTAAACTTTAGAAGCTCTCAACTTTTCAGCACCATACTCACAATAGCTAGACATTATCCTAGTAGAAAGGATGAAGTACTCTAGACTAGGCATACTTTAAGAGTGTTTACCAACTCCTATTACAACAAATTATTTAGTCCATATGTCTAAAACTTTCCCTAACATAGACTGGTCTATTTTGGTCAGAATATTTAAAACGTTTTTTTTGTTTTTTTTCCGTAGTTATAAAAAAATAAGCACAATGGATGGACTTAAAACAATGGAGATTTGAAATCCAAATTATAGGGTATTAAGAGGATAGCGGAAAGTAGGTATTACATTTTCTTTGAATGTGTGGTCGTAACTTCTTATGGAATGAAGTTCATAACATATTAAACTTGCCAAACCAAGAATATTCGTAGGTCCATATTCTTCAAAATGATAGCTCTTTAAGAGGTCTTAGTCATCTCTCTAAAGTATATTATATAGCTTATAAGATAGCACTTAGATGTTTATTTATGATATCTTGAGGGAAATAAGCACTACAACTTCAGTAATGTTACTTTGTGACCCTCACAACTACTACTAAATAATTTGCAACGGATAAAGAGCATCTTTGGGTCAAGAATATAAGCTGTAAGCCTATCAGAAAATTTGAGAAATTCTTTTAACACTTTGATCATTCTAGTGATAATTAGAATTAAACTAACCTTCTTGAACATCCTGTGGAAGTCATGTAGGTACAACAACTCTAGCTAGTTGGTAGTTAGGCATTTCCCATAAAACTCTTGCTAATTTGTCTTCTTGAAATAGATAAGAAAATTATGATGGTTTGAAAATGATGAAACATTCACTCTGTTGGACTGATTCTAACCTTTCAATAGATGGTCTTACTTACAAAATCCCCTTGGGCATGATTTTTTTCAAAACTTTAAGTGTAAGATTTTTCAATTAAAATTTATTTCCCATTATAATATAAATAGCCAGATCCTTATCTTTTTTTAGCTTTTTCTATTTGCAATTATGTTTATAATGTGCTTTATACCTCAATTTCAGCGTTCTGGCTCTAGTAATTCATCTGAGTTAATTTTTTAAAAATATTTATTTACATGAATTCTTAATTAGCTATAATAGACTAACCGTCAAGAATAGATCTTAGACAATTAAAGATCTAAAAAATCTACACTAGTTGTTGGGAATCTCAATAAGCAATGCAATTTAAATTAGTGAATGAACAAACATTAATAAAATAGGATTAATAAAAACAAGGCATTGTCTTAATTATAAATATATCTTGAATTTGAGAAGATAACTTAATCCATTTTTGTTTTTTGTTTTCGTTTTCTTTTTTAAATATAAAAGTAAAAAGAAAATAGCATAGAAATCGAAAAAAAAATCTTACTAACATTGTACAGAAGCCCAAAAAAATACAAAAAACAATACAAATACACACAAATGACAATAAAAAAACCAGAACCAATAACTCAAATAAACATGCCCTTAGATCAAATAACATAATCATCCTTAACTCAATTATATAATTGAATTTTGAAACCTTAGGTATACATTAGATATTGATAAGCCTCAACTACATTATAATTCTTTATCACAAATTGAAGCATTTAGTTTTGTTTAGTATTTAGTTTTGTTAATCATTTAATTGGATTTAACAAGATAATTACAAGCTTATTAATTTAGTAGTTACTATAGATCCACAAAAAATAATATTTGGTCATTATTTAGATCCACTTCATTACTTGTCGAGAGGTGTACTTGCCTTAGATTGGTCTTAGATCAAGATTAGTTATGACTGGAATACAAAAATACCACAATAAGTTTTTGGTAATACTACCAAGGACCTTAAGTCATAATACTATGAAGATATAGTTATTGATTAGTCTAGATATTGATTTTTCTAACAAATATAGTTAGTATTGTTATTTTTTCTATTTTCTTCATTATTTTTTCATTCTACTTTTAGTTTTCTTCATTTCATATTTCTTTAGCTAGATTATTATAAATAAATACCTAATAATTAGTCTAAAGAATTATGTTCTTATTTTAGTTTTAGATGTTAGGTCATATTCTGGTGATTGCTAGCAGTCACTAAAATGGTGTGGCAAGGTGACCACCGGTAAGACTGCTAGTGATATGAATAGGAAAGAGCTTCGAGCTATAACTAGGGAGATAGATGGACAAGCCTAAATGATTAGTGGGACCATGCTTACAACTCTAGTCAGATGGATCATCTTGATAACCCCTAAATCTGTAGAGCCTACATTTAACTACCTCCACTAATTTTTTATCAATATCAACCTAAGGAGGGGTCGAGATTGGCATTATGTGAGATAATAAGTGAGTTTATAACTAGATGCAAGGTCAGTTAAGAAAAATTAGAACCTTATTGCCCTAAGTTGATGATCTTGATGGATAACATATGACCATGTTAAACTGTTTATTACTATTTACATGTAGCCAAGGGAGCAAGAATTTGTAAATTTAAATGGAAGTGAAGAGGAGCTGAAATCAAATTAAAAGAGATCAGTGAAAAGACTATTGATAATGACACCAGTAAGGTGAAAAAAGGAGCCTCTATGGTCCTTGGTTTTATTGATAATACGAGTTTCATTCACTTGAAAGAAATAATATTAAAATTAGTGAATGATCAAACATTAAAAAAATAGGATTAATAGAAATAAGGCATTGTCTTAATTAGAAATATATTTTGAATTTGAGAAGATAACTTAGGGCATTTTCATTTTTGGTTTTCATTTTTTTTTCTAAACATAAAAACCAAAAAAAAAAATAAACATAGAAACTAAACAAAAAAACACACGAATATGGTACAGAAATCTAAAAAATACAAAAATCAATACAAACATAGACAAATCACATAAAAAAACTAGAACCAACAACTCAGCTAAAAATGCCCTTAGATTAAATAACATAATCATCCGTAACTCAATTATATAATAGAATTTTCAAACCTTAGGTATACATTAGAGATTGATAAACCTTAATTACATTATAAATTATTTATCACAAATTGAAGCGTTTAGTTTTATTTATTATTTACTTTTTTTAATCAATTAAATTAGATTTAACTAGATAATTACAAACTTATTAATTTAGTAGATATTATAGATTCACAAAAAATAATATTTGGTCATTATTTGGATCCACTATATTACTTGTCGACATGTGTAATTGCCTTAGATTGGTCTTAGATCAAGATTGATTAGAATTGGAATACAAAAACACCACGACAAGTTTTACTGCTACCGAGGATCTTAAGTTGTAATACTATCAAGATATAGTTATCGATTAGTCCAGATGTTGTTTTTTTAACAAATAATGTCAATATTTTTATTTTTTATATTTTATTCATTATTTTTGCATCCTATTTTTTGTTTTCTTCATTTGATGTTTCTTTAGCTGGATTACTATAAACAGATACTTGATAATTAGTCTAAAGAATTATGTTCTTATTTTAGTTTTAGATGTTAGGTCATATGCTAGTGACTACTAGCATTTAGTGAAATGGTGTGGCAAGGCAATCACCAGTAAGACTGCTAGTGATAAGGAGAAGAAAGAGCTTCGAGCTATAACTGGGGAGATAGATGGACAAGCCTAAATGATTACTGGGACCATGCTTACAACTATAGTTAGATGGATCATCTTAATAATCCCTAAATCAGTAGAGCTTTCATTTAACTACCTCTACTAATTTATTATAAACATCAACCTAATGAGGAGTCAAGATTGACATTATGTGAGATAATAAGTGAGTTTATATCTAGATGCAAGGTCACTTAAGAAAAATTAGAAGCTTATTGCTATAACTTGATGACCTAGACGGATAACATATGACCAAGTTAAACTATTTATTGCTATCTAAATGTAGTAAATGGATCAAGAATTTGTAAATTTTAATAAAAGTGATGAGGAGCTGAAATCAAATAAAAAGAGATTAGTGAATAAGCTAAGGATAATGAGACTATCAAGGTGAAAGAACGAGCCTCTATGGTCATTGGTTTTATTGATACTACAAGTTTCATTCACATGAAAGAAATTGTATACCAAAATGTTTTGAAATGGGCTCCACAAAGGAACAAAAAGGTAATATAAAAATGAAAAAGTGGGTGTGATGAGTCATAATATAGAGGCACATACGTTAGGCCTATATCGCACTTAAGACAGCTAAATTAGGTGCTTAAAGAAAATTCTTGTAAATTATGCAAACTAATTTTACAAGATGCTAAAGCTAAAAAAATTCACTAAATTCAAGCAAAGGTGCATAAAAGTAAGGAGAAAGGGAAGAAGAACACAATACAATTTATTCTAGTTCAGAGCTATCCACTTACCCCTATGTCTAGTACTTAACACCACTATTGAATTTTTTTGCAATAACGTAATCAACAAAAACACAACATTAGATAATACGATCCTTTTCAAGGCCCAAGGATAGCCTTTCACTCTTCTTTTTCCTAATTTAAAAAAAAACTCTCAACCACCCAAAAACATTTATTAAGAAACGCTTCACTTAATTTCACTTTATTATGTCAAAGAGGCTTGCAAAAATGAATGAAAAAAACACTCTAAAAATACCTCATATAACCAATAAAGCTTATAAACTTGGATCTTAAAACATAAAAATAATTGAAACAGTGTATTAAATAGTTATATAATATTTCATGGTAATTCTTGGTAATTAGCACACACTAAACATCCTATTTATACCTAAAAAATAGTTAATTAGTCATTGCTTAAGGAATATACTGACGTTAACAATCAATGATTTTACCATTTTCTATTTTGATTGTTCCTTAAATTACACTCTAATTTCATCACATTTCGTCAGCCACTAGATAAGGCGTGATCGACTCAGTTTTGATCGATATACCTATATAGTTTAGGGGCACTTCAGCCCAAACAAAATAAGCTAAAACCAAAAAAAATATTAAATTAAAAATAAAACAAGTATTAACCCAAAAAACTTTACAATAAAAAATATTTATTAAACTTACTTCGACTATTTTCCAATTCATACAAATTTTCTAACCTTGTTAGCTTATACATCTTAATAAGCCAATTCACACATTAGAAGATTTTACATATACATACACATCAAATATATAAATCTTCTTGATTATGCACCTTTATGCATTTTTTATGTAATGTATGCAAGTATGCTTAAATGAGGCTCTTAAATAACTATGGTGAAATTAACAAAACTTATAATGACAATTACATTAATAAACTTATATTTAAATTAGATCACCTTTTCAATGGTTTGAGCCTTCACATGAGATCTTCATAACATCTATTCTAGCTCCAAGACTCTTTAAAACCATGCAGTTATAATTTGTCTATATACCTATCTTTCAACTCCTTTAAAACATAACTCTAGTAAAAAAATTGTTTTTGGATCATCAAAATAAGGTGGAACTTCCCTTGGTTTAACAATCTCTCAATCTTTGGTGATGATAAAACCATGTGATATTACCAAAAATTTTAAATTAAAAATCACATAATCATCATACTTGTGATAGACCACCCCTACATATTAAAAACATCAAAAGATGATCAATGTCAAATCAGGCATCACAAATATCCATTTCAATTGAAACTCATAGTTACTAAATTCAGATGAAGCTCCCCTTAAATTTATTCCATGTGTTAAAGATAAGGATAAGGAGCATAGTAAGGAATATACTCCCCCTAAATGAGACATAATATCACACATATCTTTAAATCAAGCATAATATCATATGTAGCATAATATTAAGCATAATATCCCCTTTTTTTAATCATAAAAAAGGTATATAAATAAAAGGAAAATAGAATAATCAAAGCATGATTCACAATTTCAATACTCAATCTTTAAGGAAAATAGATGATAGACATCGCATATAAGGATTTGGAAAATTTTAATCATCGTGCCAAGAGGCAAAAATAAAAGATATAGAAGCAAAATCTTTATAAGAAGGAGTCAATGTCATAAATCAAATCCAAAAGTGAAATATCAAAGCGAAGAAGACATATATTAAAGATGCATAAGAAAGACCCAAAAACATGAAATCAAAAGACTCTACGAAAGATTTGCTAGAGGTAGAGGAGGAAGTAGAGAAAGAATCTCCTTGAGCAAGGTGGTATGCTCGCGAGGAATAATGGTATGACCGTTAACAAAAATGGTATGCTCATTAATCTAACCTCATAGAGCAAACCTTGCGATTAGGGAAAGCAATCTCAAATTAAATATTAGGTAAAGGGGGGGTTCGAAAGATGTACCCTCATTATCAAAATGTACAAAAATAGTGCGACTTAGAGTAGGCACATCATCAATATAAAGAACTAAAGTGACAGAACATTACCATCTCTAATTAGGTCGAGTCATATGACCATCAATAGCTCGAAATCTCATGCACTTTAGAATGTTTTGATCAAAGAAAGAATAGAATTCAAAATCATCTTCCATAAGAGGAAATTGAAAATGTTTGAAATGTGACCAAAGATAAATATTTGACTCTTTTTGTTTAATCAAACAAAATGATTCATGGTATGTAAAATAAATTCTCCTAAGTGGATTTTCTCATAGACCATCAAGGTGGAAAGAAATAAAAGATCACCATAACCTAAATCATTATGATGACCACTAGATGAAAGCAAGTTATATTTAATATGAAATTTAGATATAGCATTCAAGTTTCTCATATTTCATGGTTATTTAATAATAGTGAGAAAACTATTAACAGATGGCAATTCCTAAGATGTTATTAGTGGAGTCTCTAGAGAGATGATTCGCAACATTTACAACTTTAGAAAAATTAATATACTCAACATTGTCTTTGTTGCAGAAGAGGAGTTTGACATTAGTGGGACTGATCAAAGAAGAATGAGTGAGGATAGATTCCCACCCTTGATTAATAAAAAACTAAATGATACCATTTTCCTTAAACATATCTAGTTGAGTATGAGTAATTATACGATTTTCATGAAGCTTCCAAGAGGCATAATCTCAAAACTGGGGAGAATCAATATCAAGGTATTCATCCCCTTAACTAACTTCGGATCTCCTACTTCTAGAGGTACCAGCTCCTTGAGTTCTAATCATGATAACAGTTTAAAGAAGATAACTTGACAAAGGACAAGAAGAAAGCTCAAAGAATAGCAATAGCACATCTAAAGGGGTTATAAGATTGGAAAAAGCACATGAAAATCTCTTTGTCTACAGTAAATAAAAAAAACTATAAAAAAGAAACAGGCAGGTACAACGATGGCCAAAGACTCAAATGTTCTCATCCCAAAATGCTCTTATATGCATGCATGATAAGCATTTTCAAGACTTCAAAGCATGTAGTACTTAACCAATATTTAGAAGAAAATAAGTAATTGATAAGAATGAATTTTTTTATATTTTTATACGTTAATCCATTTGAATTCATCCCTATTTTTGTGTTTAAATTCTTATTTTGTGTTTTTAGTAAGTTTGGCTGCATCTTTAATGGTTGAAAATAAACACATATTAAAAGCATAAAGATTTGGAAAAACAAATTGGAGAAAAATTTCCAAATGTACTTTAATTTATAATTAAAGGAAAGAAAACAAGAAAATGGAAAGAGCATGCAAAAAAGAAATCACATGGAGCATACAAAAGGGAAGTAAAAATGTCTAAGTAAGGACCCTTAGTGCAAAATAGTAGCAACATGTCCAAATAGAGAGAAGTCCCTAGCATGAAATGACAACATAATGGATGACCTCTCTTGCATCCATACAGCAACTAGTTGAATGTTTAATGGTAGCAACATGTGTGTTTTGGAAGGTAGCAACTTTAGTGACTTCATCCCTCCAAAACATAATAACTTGGAGCATTTAAAAGTAACACATTTGGAGTCCTTTCTTCCAACCAATAGGGTAGCACACTAGGAAGAAATGACAGCAAGTTTCGTACAAAATAAGGAGCAAAACAACATAAGTGGAGAAGGTTAAATTGGCTTTAAAGTCATGGAACCCTAAGGAAAATAAAAGAGAAAAAAGGACAACTCTTGAAAGACAAGTCAGCCTACACTTTTCATAAAAGAAGTAGCTGGAAAAAAAATTCACAAAAAAGAAGCCAAAAAAAGAGAGATATATGGTTGGGCAAGAGAGAAGAGTAAGTGCTGGGATGTTTTGTTCTTCCACTAGGAGATCAACATTCACAAAGCTCCCAACGTTGCAACTAGTCTTGGAGTGTCTTCCTTAAACAGATTTGGTTGGACATTTGTAGCTGTCTTGGAGTGACTTGCTTGGATAAGGTGGTGACATTGGAGTTATCTTGGAATTCTTGAAGTGAAAGCTAATTTTGGCCAAGGAATAATATGTTTGGAGAGTGAAGAGTAAACAACTTCGCATGCAGAAGATGACTGAAATTGAAGAAGCTTTTCATTGTGTTTTCCATGTTCTTGCATTACTTAACATTTTTATTTTTATTGTTTCATCTTAGAAGCTTTAACGATTTTGTTTTCATATTTCCAAATGCCCAATCTTAACATATCCCAATGTTTTAATGTTTAATGGTCTACTTTAATTTTATCCTTCGTTTACCAGTTTCCATAGGCCTAGTTTTCTCATTTAAGAGTTTATGGCTTAATTCCTTGACAACGTTTGAACCTATGTTTAATTATACGTGAATGGAGCTTTTTAAATTCATTTTCCAACCTTTATTAATCTTTTTTATTCTATTAATTTTATAAATTTCATATTGTTTTGATCAAATTATTAACTTGTTTGATTTTTTATTTCATGGAGTTTTAATTAGCCTTAGTATGTTTGGTTCCTTTGTGTGTGGTAGTTAGTCTTTATACATGTTCTTAGGCTTTAGTTTATTAAAATTTCAGTTTTTGTAATTTATATATTCTAGAATTTTTATTTAGATTTTTAAATTAAGTTTTAGTTAATTAGGATTTAGTTAATTGTCTATCAGTTTAAGTAACTTAAGATTGCATTAGGTAAAGTAGCTGGCCTAAGTTAGTCGTTCTTTAATACCTAAGGTGTCTTCACTATTAAATCCAGAGAGCTTGTTGTATGCTATAGATGAGGATAGCGATATTTCTACATCTTATTAGAATTTATCTAATTTAGAAGAACTGAGAGATTTAGAGCTTATTCAAGCCTACAAGCTAACACCATGATAGAGTTAAATTATATGATATTTTCATATGTAATTCAATATGACTTCAACTTTATTTTAGTTTCTGAATGCTTATTTTATATTTATTATGTTTTGATGCAAATTTAATTATTATACACAAATTTATATTGAAAAGAAGAAGATTAAAAGGGATTGGAAGAATTGAAGAGAAGCTTGGTAATTAAATTAAGAAGTTTTGCCTTTCTAAGGACAAAAATAACTTTTTCATGTGAAGTGTTCGTTCGTAAAACAAACTATGAGTTTTACGCTCAAAAACTGCAAGTATACAGGTTGTAAATTGTAGTTCAGAACGGATATTGATCCCATAAGGATTGAGTTAGTCACCACTTAATTTAGGTTTCTCTTTATTTAAGAAATAATTTCAAGGATTAATAATCTGGAAAATAAAATAAAATAAACGAACTAATGCTAACAGCCCAAATTAAACAAAGTACAGGAGTTTGATACCTAAGGTTTAAGATTAGTTCTATCCCTATTTTATGTCCCTTTTCACTTAATGATTCAATTATGTCAACCCAAGACTTTCTAATGCTTGATTACCCTCTCTCAAGGTGCAATTAACTTTCCCTATCAAAATAGAGTAGGATTAATTATGCTATCTCTAGCCTTACTAGCCTCTCCTAACCATTCAACTAGATGTTAAGCAATCTTATAATTAATCTTTAACAAATAGCCAAGATCTATATTTAACTACTTGTAAAAACATGAATATGTATAGGTCTATTGGGAGCCAACTCTCATTGTAATACCCAACACAGTCACCTAACTCACCCTCTCGGTCCATTGCAAGGCTGCCTTACTCACCCTCTCAGTCTATTGCAGGGAATAAGCTCAATACACATTACAAACAACCTTTCATTGAATCATAAAGCGAGAGATCCACAAAAATAGTTTAAGAGCAAATCCTATAAAATATTTAGCTGCTCATAACAATAATAAATCCATCAACAATCATTTTTCCCATACAGATAAGTAGTAAAGAGGGTGAGGAATAAACTAGATAAGGCCTTGAATCTCTTCTCTTCACTTCTAGAATGCTGGAAAATCAGGGTGTTGACGTCTCTTGATGATTTCCAAGGAATATCTCTTTTCTTTCATCTTTTGGGAGCCACCAAAAACCTCTTCCTTGCATCTTTTTGGTGTTGACTGCTCAATAATATTGCTCCTAGGGTTTTGAGCCCTTAAATATGTCTAAAGGAGGGTCAAGAAACTTAAAATCCCATGTCTAACACTTACTGCATCAGCCTCGCTGTTACGATCGTGACAAAGCTTTAGTGAATAGTTTTGTCATGATCGTGACACGATCGTGGCAGAGAGAGTGGTGAACAGTGTTGTCATAATTGTGACCTCAACTTTGCAGCTCTGACCACCCTTTACTCTTTTGGCCATAACTTCTTCTCCAGACCTCCGATTGACTTGAAATTTGAATTGGAGCCTCCTAACAACTTGATCTTCCTCTCGACTAATTTTCATGGACATATGATCTCAAGATCATTACCAGAAAGCCACCAAAATCACCTATAAAATACCCCAATCTTCTCTACAGTGATTACATGCACAAACAGATCAAAAGGACTTTGCTAAGGGTTATAATGGGGTTAGGGTTAAGGTATGTCAAAAGGGGTATGAAAGACTTCATCACAAGTATTCATAGAATACTAAGTATGCAAAGGGACCCATAATGACTTCTTAGGACATGCAAATGGATAAAACTACTACTCAACACTTATTTTTGCTACGAATTGTTATTCTTTTTCTTTTCTTTTTCTTCTTTGTCTTTTCTTTTCTTCTTTTTTTTTATTTTGATTTTTTCTTTTACTTTTTCTTTATGAACAAAATAAAGAAACAATATAAAAAAAATAGTAACTAAATGCACCGTGCTCTATAAGTAGAAGTACTGGATACTGCTTGAGGCATCTCCGAAACAAAATATAGCCAAAATCCCAAACTAATGCAGACTTAGCATACTATTAAACTTGTGATTGGGTAGGTTAATGGGGTTTGAAGGTTTAAAAATGGGGTGTTTTCTATATGAAACAAACAGGTGAAAGGCTCAAAGGGGTTTTCAAGGGATAATGACATAGGTAAGTCATTTAAGCTAAGGGTTAAAAGAAAGAGGGCCTTTATCACTTCTATTTAGCATGCATCTAGTATATTCAAATTGGTTCAGAGCAAGTTCTAGAGGTAACCACCCATGATAGTATCACACACACAAAGAATGGAATGACTTTGGAATAGAGTCATTTTGGCTCAACCCCTCAGTTAGGCTCAATGGAAGATCCATCCTATTCTATATATCACCTAATCACTCTAGTTCCAATTTCTGGATAAGCCTATGCAACCAACTACTTAAGTAAATCTGCATGATCCACCTTCTATCCAAATTACCAAGTTCAACTTTAAGCATGCATCTCAATCCCATTCAAATTACTATAATAGAATTTCCTAGTCACACATCATTACAAAGGTTCAAATGTAGGGAAAAATGACATGCTAACATAAGAAATAGTTTTAAAAAATTGTCATGCATTCTAAATGACATGAAAACATGCAATGCAAACACAAACACCAACTTTGCAAACATAATATGAAACAATTAACTACCTCCCTACACTAGAAGGACATATTGTCCTTAATGTGTGAAGATAACAACAAAAGTAAAGAACACACATACAAAATCACAAAATAATCAAATTTAAAAAGCAACAAAACACTTGAAAAACAAATAAAAGAAATAAACAACAACTAAAGGGAGGGCAAGAAGGCTTATGGAGAGGGTAGGGGTGATGGTGTTAGGGATGGCCAGTTCCTTTGTTGATTCTATGGCAAAGAAAACCTTTTTCCCCTCTTCCTTTAGTCCTCCATCAAGCTATAATCCACACAAAAAAACCTTTTAGCAATCATCAAGGAACCTAAAAATCAAGAGATAAAAAAGGAAACAAGTTGAGATTAAATAAAATCAAAAGCAAACTAAATAAGATCAAATTAAATAAAAACTACACTAAACACATAAATAATAAAATTAAAAACAAACATGCTAATTTAAGGTCATTAGCTTAACCCTTGGCATATCAATACTATCCATTGTCAAATGGATATTTGAGCCCAACAGGTAACATGCTCAAATTCCGTAAAGAGCTTGGAGTAACTTCCCTCGAAGTAGGCTCCTAATCAGCACGATACTCAAAGCTTCAGGAGAGTGGAATCAAACTGCTTCATCGTTGAACTCCAATGTCCACTCTCCTTTGTGAACATCGCCTCTCTCCCAAGATGGTCCCTATAGTGTTGTAAGGAATAAATATGAAGGCTCTTCATCCTGTTCAACACTTTCAAGCTTCAGCTTGCTTAGCCATAGCTCGTTCTCTAGTTTAGCACTAGGCAGCTCTTCCTCTTCTTCTTCCTTCTCTTCCACTTTATCTTAGCTCTCCTCCTTTGAGTATTCAACTTTCTCCAATGTATCATGTTTTGGCTTTTACATGACAACTGTAATGGCCTATATCTGCCCCCTAGATTTGATTCAGTATTGAATGGTAGGCTATCCGTATCGTTAGAAAACAAAGCCTTAGTGAGTTGACCTACTTGTACCTCCAATTTGTGAATGGATGAAGCATGGTTCCTCATAATTTGGTAAAATTTTGCTTCCATCCTATTTAGATTCTCTTCTTGCTTTCTGTGACCTTCCTCTTGGCTTAAGAATTTAGAACTCAATTTATCTATGAACTTTTCCACCACCTCGTCCATCTTCTTCTCCATCTTACTCGCTCAAGCGTCAAAGTGATCTTGTTGAAAATCGGGAGGTTCTTGTATGTATACTTGGCCACCTGCATAGTTAGTATTCCATGAAAAATATGGGTGCCACCCTGACTTATAATCATTGGAATAAGGGTTGTTACCTTTTGGTTGCTTAAATCCCTATGACTCCATTAAAAAACAATTGTTTATGTCATGGTTATCTTATCCACATAATTCATAATGAAACTGCACAGGTCTAATAAAAGAGGAAGATATACCTTGTAAGTTGCTCAATTGCTTGTAAGGGTTGAAAGTTGTGGTTGAAGAGCTATCATCATGTCAAATGGAATCATCGCCTCTTATTCCTTGAATCCTTGCATGATTAAGTTTGTTGGACCATCTTGTGTTCCTTATGTTCATGCACCTACAACTACACGAGGAAAAGTTTCAAAAACACTCAAATCAACGTAACCTAAACTAAACAAGATGCTAAACAAAAAAATCCTTGGCAACGGCACCAAAAACATGTTGAATGATTAGTTGTCAAACTAAAACTACTGGTTTTATGCTCAAAATCGCAAGTATATGGGTCTTAACTTGTAGTAAAGAACAGATATCGATCCCAAAATTATTGAGTTTAGTCACCAATTAATTTAGGTTTTACTTTGTTTAAGAAATAATTTTAGGAATTAATAAACTTGAAAACAAAATAAAATAAATTGCACTAGTGATAACAGCCAATTAAAACGAAGTGTAGGATTTTGATAACCAATGTTTAAGATTAGGAGTCGTTCAATCCCTATTTTACTTCCCTCTTCCCTTAATGATCCAATTTTCTTAGACCCAACACTTTCTTATGATTAATTACACTCTCTCAAGGTGAAATTAATGTCCCTAGCCAAATAGATTAGGATTAATTATACTATCTCTAGCCTTGCTAACTTTTCCTAACCATTAAACTAGATATTAAACAATTTTATAAGTAATCTTTAACAAATACCCAAGATCTCTCTTCAACTAATAGCAAAAACATGAATATGTATAGGTCTATTGGGAGCCAACTCTCATTGTACTACCTAACACAATCACCCAACTTACCCTCTCGGTCTATTGCAAGGTTACCCAACTCACCCTCTCGGTCTATTGCAAGGTTTAATCTCAATACATATCACAAACATCCATTCATTAAATCAAAAAGTAAAAGTTCCACAAAATTGTTCAAGAACAACTCCTATACAATATTTAGCTACTCCTAATAATAATAAATCCATCAACAATCATTTTTCCCATACAAACAACTAATAAAAAGGTGAAGAATAAACTAGATAAAGCCTTGAGCTCTTCTCTTCACTTCTAGAACGCTGGAAAATCTAGGTGTTGATGTGTCTTAATGATTTCCAAGGTTGATTGAGTTTTCTCCTTTGGGTAGCCACCAAAAACCTCTTCCTTGCCTCTTCTTAGTTGTTATCTAATGAATGTTTGAGGCTCATTAGGGTTTAGAATACTTATATATGTTAAAAGTAGGGTTCTAACACTTAAAATCCTGTGTTTGACTCGTAATGGAGTAGTCACAATCATGATAGAGGTTTGTTATCCAAGGTGTGTCACAAGGGTGACCTATTTGAAAACTTTGAACATCCTTCACTATTTTGATCATCACTTTTACTCTGGAGCTCCGATTGACTTCAACTTGAACTGGAGACTCCTAACATCTTGCTCTTTGTCTCCACCAATTTTCGTATCCATTTGAGCTCTAAAGGTCTTCCTAATAAGCCATAAAATGCACCTACAAAACATCTAAGTCTATAATCCTGATACCTGTAAAATCAGCCAATAAAGTGCATCAAACTATCCCTTAAATAAGCTTAAAATCCACCCTTAAACACTAAAAAAATTAAAGAAACACTTA
>JAOXYD010222988.1:0-18792 GCA_028565735.1 Pinacopodium congolense
TGGCACTATAGGCTCAGGCTTAAGCATAGGCTCAGGCCCATGTGTAAATGAAAAATGCTGCATAGTCTTAAGCATCGCCACCACTACTAGCTCTAGTAGTGCCTGAGATTAATTGCACCTTTAAAAGACTTAGAAAATTAGGGGGCTACAGAGTTTAAAGGTATTACTGACCCAAAAGAGGTAGTAATGTGGTGGGAATAGACTGAGAAGGTTTTAGATAGAGTGAAATGCAGTTTAGTAAATCACTTGTAGTACATCATATCTTTGTTACAATGACCTGTACGGATATGGTGGCGATCAATTCAAAGGTCATTTAAGTCTAAAGTAGTGATGAAAAATACTAGCCACCAATTTACAAAGATCGAAAGAGGATGAAATTTATAAATTTGAAGCAAGCTGAGGAGATGTCTTATGTTGATTATGATGTGTGGTTTGCTACATTATCAAGGTATGCACTTGAAGTTATGATAACACCAAAGGATTAGTGTTATCATTTTAAACAGGGATTACGCAAAAAAATCATATTAGGGCTTGGCCTAGTAACTACAGATTTCAACAAGTTGTTTAATATTACACTTAGAGTGGAGGAAGTCCTAAACAGAGAGAAGAGGATGCAAGAGATGAAGAGAAAACAAACTAACTATAAAGGGGAGTTAGGTCAGCCTACCAAGATGACATTAGGCTACTCAGGTTTAGTTGGAAAAAACAATTGTTAGAGGGGTTGGGAATTACAGTACTTTTAGCTTGCCATATGTTGGGTTTTGCAAGGACCAAATTAGGGTACAAGGGAATCTTTTTGCAGGGGAGATAATTTAGGTCTTGGTTGTCAAACTTATGAGAGGTACCATTCAGGGCCATGTTAGGGACCTAGTGGAGATGGTAGGATGTGTTATATATATGGAGGCAAAGGGCATTTTAAGAGAGATTATCTTTCTTTGAGAGGTACAGGGGCCATGATTAGAGATTTTAAACAATAATATAGTAATTCTAAAGATAGTGGTAGAGGAACTAGTAGGGGTAGAGGTCAAGGTATTGGAAGTAAGGTACATAGAGTTACACACAACTTTAAGGGAACATTATTAGCTCCTTCTCAAACTCAAGCTAGATCTTATGAGATGAATAGGAAAGAAGCCCTGACAGCTAATGATGTAATATCGGGTATAATTCCTTTACATAATGCTTTGGCTTATATTGTAATAAACACGGGGTCTACTTATTCTTATATTATGTCACAATTTTCTTTTATAGTTTCAGGAGAGATTAGACCACTAGGGTATAATTTGAGAGTTTACCTACCAAATGAAGAGAGTGTGATAGTGATTTGTGTGAGGAGAGTATCTCCCGTGAGGATTGGAGAGTTGGAGTTATATGAAGACTTGATTATGATGGATCTGAGGGAGTTTGATATGTTATTGGGTATGGATTGGTTAACCTAACATAAGGCAATGGTGGATTTCTACACTAAAAAGGTGGTGATGGAGTGTTCTGGGAATTTAAATACAGTGTTTATAGGAGAATGGAGAGTACTCCCTACTTATGTTGTTTCTACAGTAACAGTTAAGAAGCTAATTTTAGAGGAATATAAAATATTTTTAGCTCATATAGTAGATACGAAGGAGACAAGTCCTGAGTTAATGGAGATACCAGTAGTGAGAGACTTTCTGGAAGTATTCCTTAATGACTTGCTAGGTTTGCCACCTCTTGGAGTGGTAGATTTTACTATTGAGATGTTACTTGGAGTTGTGCCTATATCTATTAAACCTTATAAGATGGCATCTATGGAGTTATAGGAGATGAAAAATAAATTAAAGGAGTTATTGGAGAAAGGTTTCATCATGCCTATTACTTCATCATAGGGAGCTTCAGTTTTATTTGTAAAGAAGAAGGATGGAAGTTCGAGATTGCGTATTGATTATCGGTAATTAAATTGGGTAATAGTGAAGAATAAATACCCTTTCCTTAAATTGATGATTTGTTAGATCAATTAAGAGGAGTAGTAATACTTTAAAATTTTGATTTTAGGTCAAGGTATTGGCAATTAAATATAGTCGAGTAAGATATACCTAAAACTAATTTTTGAACACGATATAATCATCACGATTTTTTATTAATGCCATTTGAACTTATAAATGCTCTAGCTGCTTTTATTGCATTGATGAATAAAACTTTTCAAGACTATCTAGATTAGTTTGTGATTGTATTCATAGAAGATATACTATTATATTCTAAGAGTAGGGATGAGTATGAAAATCATTTGAGAATAATATTATAGGTTCTGAAGGAGAAGCAATTGTATGCTAAATTAAGTAAGTGTGAGTTTTAGACTTATTAGGTAGTGTTCTTGGGATATGTTGTGTCTAAAGAGGGTGTGAAGCCAGATTTGACAAAGGTGAAGGTAATTACGAAGTGGGAGACACCAAAAAGTGTTCTAGAAGTTTCTTAGGATTGATTCGATATTATAGGAGATTTACAGAGGGCTTTTCTATAATAACTAGTCCACTAATAAAATTATTGAAGAAGGGAGTTCTTTATTAGTAGACTGATCAATATCAGGAAAGCTTTGAAGAATTGAAAAGGAGATTGACATTTAGTTCTATCATAGTGTTACCAATGAGAGATGGAGGTTTTAAAGTATATACAAATGCCTCGGGATTGAGATTCAGGCATGTATTAATACAGAACAAGAAGGTAATAGCTTATACCTCCCATCAGTTTAGGACTCATGAGGTGAACTATCCTACACCTGATTTGGAGTTAGTAGCTATATGCATTGAATATCTAAAGACATTATTTGTATAGAGAGACCTTTTAGGTTCTCACATATCATAAGAGCTTGAAATACATACTAACTCAAAAAGAGTTGAATTTGAGGAAAAGAAGATGGATAAAATTGTTAAAAGATTATGATTGCACCATTGATTATCACATAATAAAAGTGAATGTAGTGGTAGATGCCTTAACTAGAAAGAACTCAGGTGCATTAGCTAATCCAGGCAGAAGTAGTGTGACATCACTAGTGAAAATGAGAGCATTGGATGTTAAGTTGGAGGTTAATGATGTAGCTAAATTAATAGCTACCTTACAATTTCGGACTGATTTAAGTGAATAAATTGGCGAAGTATAGGCTCGGGATCCGTACTTGCAAAGGATGTTAAAGAAAATAAAATAGGGAAAGAAACCTAATTTTTTAATGAGACCAGATGGAGTGATGGTGATAGAACTTGGATATGTGAACCAGATGTGGACAATTTACAAGAAGAGATACTAAAAGAGGCTCATTATGCTCCTTATGCCATACATCCTGATACAACCAAGATGTATCAAAATCTGAGAACTCATTATTGGTGTCCAAACATGAAAAAGGATGTAGCAGATTTTGTAGATAAAAGTCTAACTTGTCAATAGGTTAAAGCTGAGCACTAGCCTCTAGTATGCAAGTTGAGACCTTTGTCAATTCCATCATGGAAGTGGGAAAGAATTACTATAGATTTTATGATAGCTTTACCTAGAATTCGAGATAAACATGATTAAGTTTTGATTATTGTAGATAGATTGACTAAGTCTGTATGTGTCTTACTAATCCACCAAATAGATTCGTTGGATTAACTAGCTTGATTTTATATGGATGAGATAGTTAGGTTGCATGGAGTACCTATATCTATAGTTTCAGATTGAGATCCTCAGTTTACATCTCAATTTTGAGTTAGTTTATAAATAACATTGGGTACTAAATTAAATTTGTTCACATCTTTTCATCTTCAAATTGATGGTCAATCTGAGTGCACTATTTAGACTTTAGAGCATATGATGAGAGCTTATGTGCTAATTTTAGAAGGAGATTGGGATTTGAATTTACCTTTGACAGAGTTTGCTATAATAGTTATTATTCTAGTATACAGATGGCAACTTTTGGGATGTTAAGGATGCTAGAATATTAGAGGGAACATAATTGATCTAAGAGACTGTAGAGAAGATTGAAGTGGTGAAGAAGTGTTTGAAAACTACTCAAGATAGGTAGAAAAATTATTCAAATCGACATAGATGTGATATGGAGTATAAGGTAGGTGATAAAGTGTTTTTGAGAGTGCCACATTGGAGAGATATAGTGTGGTTTGGAAAAAAAGGAAAGTGATATTATTCAACGTGTTGGTCTATTAGCGTATAAGTTGACATTACCCTTGGAGTTATCTAAAATATATGATGTTTTTTTATGTATTTATTTTAGGATGATATCAATCAGACTCAAGTCGTGTCATACCTAAACTGGACATTAAAGTAGTAAAAAAATTGACTTCTAAAGAAGAGCCAATTGAGATGTTAGAGAGACAGATTAAATAGTTTAAAAGGAGTCAAATACCTATTATTCTAGTTTGTGGAGTCATCATCGATTGACGTGGAAGAGGATATGCAAAGTCAGTAACCACATATTTTTAAAGATTCAGGTATCCAACTAAATATCGAGGACAAAATTTTTTTTAGGTGAGAAGAACTGTAAAGCTTAGGAAATAAAACCAAAAACTTGATTAAACCCATAATCCATTTTTAGTTTCTTCTTCCTCCATCTCCCCCAAATGACAATAACCTTTTATTCTCTCTTACTTTTGCAATTTTCTTCAAGCACGCATCATTCTTTTGGTTTTTGTGGTGATTTTGTAAGGTAAAAGACTATAATTAGGTTTTTTTTTGATAGAATGTGCATATATAGAATGCGATAATTAATGAAAACATGGATACAAAGGGGGGTTAAAAATCTGGAAAACTATTTTTGGCTAGCCATAAGAAGAAGAAGATGTTCATCAGTGGGAGGGGAGAGAAAAGAGGAAGAAGATCAAGAAAGAAAGAAAAAGAGAAGAAGAAGAAGGAAGGAGAGGAGGGTATCGGGAGAAAAGGTGGAGAAGGAGAGGAGAGAGAAAGGGAGGTGAGCAAAGAAAAAAGAATAATAATAAAAGGAGAAAATCTAGAAACTTAGAAAAAAGATGGGGCGAGTTTGTAAATTATAGAAAGTTTAGGGATAGGTTGTAATTGTTGGGATTTTTTAGGGTTAAACATAAAATAGTATTCTTTTAGGACATTTCGAGAAATTTTAGTAAAATTAAGGTTGGTTCAAGAAATTAGAAAAAAATTTAGAGTTTATTTTTTTATTTAACTTCATTATTTTATGATTATTTAGGTGTTAGAGATAAATTGGAGGAAGTACAAGATTGATTAGGAATTTAGAGTTTTTTAAACTTTAGGTAAGGAGATTAATTAGAATTGTATCTTATTATGTGAAATTTTTGTTCAAAAATGCATATTATGGATTTTGTGAAAATTTTGGACTTGAATATGTCTTGATGTATTTACTTTGTGAAATTATATGGTAAATGATATTTTATACAAAATTAAGAAATTGAAATGTATCATATTATGTGATTTTTTTTAATCATGAATATTTTAAATTTTTGTGAATTATGAATTAAACTATGACTATGTTCTTATATGGAAAAATGTGTATGTTATGTAACAAATATGGAGATAAATTAGTAATTTGTAGAAATAAGTGGATGTTTTTAAGAATTATTTTGTGTGTATGATTTCGCATGAATAAAAGAAATTATGTTTATATTGCAATAGTGTTATGTTGCAGATTAGGGATTGTGATATGGAAGTACAAAGTGTGACAAATTGATATTAAAATATGGAATATTAAGAGGCTAAAAAGATCCTAGTTAATGGCTTGACTAAATAGATTTATATTTGATGGTCTTGATATTTATGAGATGATATTGAGATAAATTATTACACACATGTTAGGGGATCCCAGGAGTGGGGATATCCTTAGTGATTATATTAGTATTCTAAGAGTGGAGATACTCAATATGCTTCTAAGAGTGGGAAGTGTCATAGATGAGTTATTTGATGAGGCCCAATATTCTAGGAGTGGGAATGTGCAAGATATTTCAAGAAGTAGGAAGCGTCTTATTTAGTCTCTTTGCTAGTAGACCATTAGATATAAGTTTACTAAGTTAACCCTAAAAGTTTAAGAAAAGAATTAACTAGAAAATTTAGAAATGAAAGCATAGATTAAGTTAAATAAATATAATGAATATAAATTTTAATATGAATTTGCGATGCGATAAAATGATTGTGTGTGTATATATATATTCTTTGATATTTGTATGTGCTATATGTTGTATGACGGGTACATTCTAGTCACTCCTTATTGAGTTAATAGCTTATTCCTTACCCATTGAATTTTTTATGAGATATTTAGTAGGTTTCAGAGCATTTTCAGATTTCAAGTTATGTGTTGGTAGATAGTTCAAGTGGGACAGCTTGTCGCAGGATACTATAGGAACCAACTTCAGTTAGATATTCATTGTTCTTGGATAATTTGATTCATTAATGATATAATGGAGATTGGTGATATATTTTGGTTGGATATTGGATTTATTGACTTCAGAAATCGTGAAATTTTATTAATGATTATTTTCCTTTTGTTTTAAGTTAATTCTTTTGACTTATTGGATTTATTATAATAAGCATTTAAATTGAATTGAGAATTTATGGTTTGTATTTAAATTGTTATTGAATTGAGGAGTTAGGGTTGTTGTGATTTGGAAATTGTTGTGAATTGGGAATTGAGGTTTGAAACAGGAAGAAGTGGTACAAAATATCTGATTAAGTATAAAAATGTGTTCTTGGAATACCAAAGTTCTAAAGTTAAGGAACTATAAAAATATCTAAGAATGTACTTAACAGCCAAAAAATGAGATTCTTTAGGACTTGATTGAAGTCTTATACACAAACATACACTAAACGTGATGTTAGGTCTACTAGTAGTAAGATAAAGCAAAATTTTTATCATACTTAGATAAAGTTTGACATCTATTGATTTAGCTTCATCATTCTTATTTATTTTAGTAAAGGTACTTATGGGGGTCACCCTAAAGGCTTAACTTTATCCACCTAAAATGCTTGAGTAGCTCCTTGGTATATTTTGCTTTATTGATGAAAAACTCAACTATTATGCTCATCTCATCCTTACTCATACACTTTGAAATTTTCTTACACAAGCACTCGTTAGTGGCACCAAAAATGATATTATTTATATAAATTTAAACATTAAAAATGTCATTCTTATCCTTTTAATAAATAATTTGGCATCCAATTTTCCTTTAATAAAACTATTATTTAACAAAAGAACTATTTAATCTATCATACCATGCCCTAGGTACTTATTTCAAATCATACAAAGCCTTAAAGAGTTTGAAGACATGATTAGGTATATCATGATTTTTAAAACGACATGGTTGTTTTATATAAACCTCTTCTTAAATGAAACCTTTAAGACATGATTGGGAGCTTCATGATTTTCAAAACCACAAGGTTATTTTATATAAACATCTTCTTGAATGAAACCATTTAAAACTATGTTTTTAACATCTATTCTAAAAAGTTTGAAACCTATGTAAGATGCAAATACAAACTTAGCTATAGATACAAAATTTTTATCATAATCTATTCCTCTTATTAATTATATCCTTGAGCTACTACCATAACTTTGTTTCTTACTTTTTTACCTTAATCATCTAATTTATTCTTAAAACCCACTTTATATTTATAATTTAATGATCTTTAAATCTTGTTATTAAAGTTTATACTTTCTTTCCCTTAAATTGATTCAATTCATTATTTATAGTAAAAATACAATTCTCATGACTAAATGTCTCTTTTTTAGGCTTAATTTGAGAAATGAATGTAAGACAAGAAATATTTCTAAAAGAAGATCTAATAATTTCCCATTGTTTAGCATCACATAGAATTTACTCTAACGAATAATCCTTCTTGTATTTCTAATTTCTAAAACTTAGAAAATTCTTTCTTCTTCTTATTTTACAAACTTGGTTTTAAAATTTGACTAGTTGGATCTTGTGAGGTGACTTGGTGATCATCCTTATTTTTTTCAATGGATAATTTCTCTATATCTTTAGATAAACCTACATTAACATCCTTAAAACTTTTCTTAATCTCAAAAGGGTTAGCTTATCAAATATAACATATATAGAATCATCAATAACAACAATTTTCTTATTAAACACCTTATATGCCTTGCTAGTTAATGAATAACCCATTAAAGTTTCTTCATTTGTTCTCGAATCAAATTTTCCTAGGTTATCCTTGGTGTTCAAAATATGACATTTATAACCAAACACTTTGGAATAGTTAATCTTGTACTTTTTGCCATACCAAAGTCTATAAGGAGTTCTATCTATGGTAGGCCTAATGTATATCTTATTAACTATATGACATGTAGAAGTACCAGCTTCTACTTAAAAATACTTAGGCAAATCAAACTCATTAATTATAGTTCTAATCATTTCTTGTAATGTCCTATTTTCCTTTTCATAACATCATTTTGTTATAGGGTGTTTTAGAAGTAGAAAAATGATGACAATTTTCCATGCGCATCATAAAATATTTTAAACAGTTCATTTTCATATTCTTCACCATAGTTACTTATAATAGATATTATTATGAGTCCTTTTTCATTTTAAACTCTCTTAACAAATTTCACAATTAATTTAAACCATTTATCTTTACTTGCTAGAAAAAGAACCATATAAACCGACTAAAATTATCTATTATGACATATGCAAAAATTTTATTTTCTAAACTAACCATTCTGGTAGGTCTAAATAAATATATATGAAGCAATTCCAAAATCTAGAGGAAGTTATCAATATTCTATTATTAAATGATCTCCTAACTCATTTTCTTATTCAACAAACTCTTAAAAAATTTTCCCTTTTGAATTTTATGTCAAGAAGCCCATTCATCAGTTGTTTGGAGTTGAGATTTAAAATTAGCTCCAGGCTTGCATGTCTAAACCTCCTTTTCCATGTGTATGCAACCTCAGTCATAGAAACTAAACACTTCATGTCATGGTTAGAAAAATTATCTAGATTAAAAACATAAATGTTTCCTTCTCTTTTTTCTAAATAATGCAATACTATTATCAACTATCATAGGAATTACACACGCATTTCCTTCAAAATCTACTTTGTAATCCTTATCACATAATTGACTCACACTTAGCAAATTATACTTTAAATCATCAATTAGAACAACATTACTGATGACAGTTAGATTTTCCTTACTACCCTTAATATTATCTCTAAAAATGACAAATCCTCTATCTTTGCTTTTAAGAGAGATGAATTAAGAAGTGTCATCGATCAAGTTTCTTAAGCATGCACTATCCACATATCACTTGCTTTATTTCCTTATGACCTATAAAGCAAAGAAGTCATTTTCTTTTAGGTACCTATACTAATTTGGGTCTTTAGCGATTGATTATTTTCCTTCCATTCCAACCTCTTAACACTTTATTCAACCAAATTTTTTTAACATAAGAAAAATGCTCAACATGTCCAAATGCCACAAAATAAAAAATCGTAGGTATATGATTATAAGTCATATATATATGTCCATATGTGTTCCTAGGACTTTCTTCATAAGTTCTCATATGATAATGAGACCTAGGTGGATGGCATTGTATTTTAGTACAGGCATCATGTCTAAACCTTCTATGCCATACTTATGCATCTTTAGTTATAGACACTAAATACTTCATGTAATGGTTAGAAAAATTATTTAGATCAATAACATAAATGTTTCCTTCTCTTTTTCCAAAATAATGCAATACTATTATCAACTATCATAGGAATTATACATGCACTTCCTTCAAAATATACTTTGTAATTCGTATCACATAATTTATTCACACTTAACAAATTGTACTTTAAATCATCAATTAGAATAGCATTATCGATGACAGTCAAATTTTCCTTATTGATCTTTCAAATACCAGCTATATTATCCTTAATATTATCTCTAAACTATCCACATATCCCTTGCTCCACTTACTTGTGACTTATAAAGTAAAAGAAGTCATTTTTATTTTAGGTATCTATACTAATTTAGGTCCTTAGGAGTTGGTTATTTCCCTTCCATTCCAACCTCTTGATAACTTGTTTCACCAATTTTATTTAACATAACAAAAATGTTTAACATATCTAAATTCCACAAAAATATCAAATCATAGGTATATGATGATAAGTCCTATATGTGTGTCTATATGCATTTCTAAGTGTTTCATCATAAGTTCTCATGTGATAATGAGACCTAGGTGCATGATATTGTATTCTAGTATAGGCATCATGTCTAACTTGATAAGTTACATTTCTAGGTCTAACCTTACGATTGTACATGTATGAATGATATCTACTTTCTGATGAAGTATATGCATGATATCTACCTTTTAATGAAGTCTTAGATGTAGATGCAATATATTCATGTGTCTTTGATGTATGTTCATTACCTAGGTTCTTTTCTTTCATAAAGGTACTCTTAATACTTAATGGGACATTATCATAGGTATATACTAAGCCACATTTATCATTTGATGCTTTTTGTACACATAACATGCATTCTATCTTTTCATTTGCATTATTGAATTTTGACAAAGAATCCTTAAGGCTATCTACTTACATTTTTAGTGATGCTTTTTCATCTTTTAATTTTTGTACATAACCATTACCCACATTCTTAGATTTTACCATATTATGCAAGTCATTCTTTAACCTCTCATTTTCTGGTTTGCATTCATATAAAATGGTCAATGTTTCATTATACTTAGAAGATAACTTTTTCTTTTTTTATAATCAAGGATTCTAAACACTGAACTAATTCATTATTATTAAACCAGGGGATGTTCCACTATGTTTTGATGATACAAAAACAACATTCCTATTAATGGTTTTTATCATGTATTAAAAATAAAGGAATGAGAAGAAGTATTGAAAGACACAACTTAAAGTATTAGAGATAAAAAGAAAATTCATGAAGAAAACGTTTTACAGAAAAGGCTAAAAAATAAAATAATATTTTGAATATTTTAAACTTTTTAATTTTCATTATAAGTCTTATCTTGATCCTCCTAAAGTACTTAAGGGCTTAAAATCATGCATATATATTCATGTTTAGAGTGTATGCATATAGGATTCACAATCAATAGGAATATGATTTGGGAAATCTTTTAAAGAACCATTTTAAAGTACCAAATATTTTGTGGAACTTGTTTGAAGTGTGTGTGAGTTAAAATTTATTGAAAAGAAATGTTTAAATATATGTTAGGGAAGTTTTGTAATTTTAGAAAGTATTAAAAGTGATAAAAATAGTTTTTAAAGAGTTAGATGAGTTGACCAATGCTAGGGTTAGTAGCCGACTTATAGGTATTTTTTGTAGGTAGACTAGTTTTAATAGGAAAATTAGTGTTAAATGATTTTACTTTATTTCACTGGATACAAATGATTAGTTGAAGGTTTTTTACTTATAAATAGGTGTCTTGAAGTATATGTAATACATTCAATTAAGTTGTAGTGAATTAAGAACATTGTGTCATCATTTAGGTGTTCTTTTAGAGTTGTTTTTGAAGTGTTTTAGGCTCATTCATCTTAAGTTATAAAGAGCCCTTTTCTAAACACTTTTGGATGATCATTTTAAGTGTATTTTAAGTCGTTGGGCTTATTGAATTGATATTATAAGAATTGTTCTTCACTTGTAAAGAAGATAGTTATAAGAGTTAGTCTTTACCAGTGAAAAACATATTTGCAAAGGTTAGTCTTCATCCGTGAAAAAGATATTTGTAAAAGGATCGGTCTTCACCAAGAAGAAGATTAATATAGAGAAATTTTCAACAAGTGATTAAAGAGTGAACATAGATGTGGGTTAAGCATCAAATATCTATAAATCAAATTACATTTCTATTTCCTTATCTCTTTACTTATAAAAGTTTGATTTAATTGAAGTTACATTGTGATATTGATTTAGTATGTTACTATATATTTCACATTACATCAAGAGGGAATTTTTTAATTAGGCAAAGATTTAGAAAAGCTTATAGTTACTTAATTTATCTTTTAGCTTTCATATGGGAACCAATAATTTATAGAGAGATAAGATTCACATAGAATTATTTCTAATGAAATAATATGTATAAGATCAATCATGGAATTCAATAATGAAATCATAGTCAGACCCTTTTATTTTGAAAATGAAAATTATGGATATTGGAAGATTAGGATGAAACACTTTCTTTTAGCTATATCAATTGATTTTTGGGAAATTATAGATAATGGCCCCCACATTCCGACCAAAAAAAAAGGGTTATAGATAATGTAGAGAGTAAAGTATCAAAAGATAAAAATAAGTGGAATGAAAGGGATAAGAGTCTTATTGTCTTGAATAGTAAAGTTATCTGTATTTTTGGGGGCTAAATGGTGGTTTTGGAGTTCGCTATTGTGTATACAATTTCGGGAGTAAAATTGCGGGGGTTAATGACACCATTTTGTTTCACAAAAACCATTGTTTAAGTCTAGATTCTACACGATAACAGTTAATTTTTAACGATAAAATGAATTTATGATTATAAAATGTTGGGCAGCAGTGAAAAACAACTAGTTTGAGGTTCAGGGCCTATAAATAAGTGTTTTTGCATAACTTTTATGCATTAAAAAAATGTGAATGTCATTTACATAAAAGATTAAAGTGTTGTTATGAGGTTTTTTTTTTTTTTGGTTTAGGTTTTATGTTGGTTATATGAGTTCTTTGTACATACTCTTTTAAGTGGTTTAGGAGCCCCTTAAACTCTTTTTTCTTGTCAATAGTAGTATATCTTTTAAGTGTATTTTATAGGAAGGTTATTTTTTGAGATTAAGATTGTGAAACATTATTCTTAAGCCTAAAAAAAGAAGCAGAAGAGTGTTATAAGATGTTATCCTTGAGCCTAAAAAAAGAAGAGCATTGTAAAGGTTATCCTTAAGCCTTAAAAAGGATTTATAACTTATTCTTTTTATAGTAAAAATCTTAATAGGTTGTTAAGGATTAGATGTAGGAGAACGTGGATCTCTCTAAACTAGCATAAATTGTTTATATTCTTCTTCCTTATACTCTTTACATTTACGCCTTTAATTTTATAAGTTATTTATATTATATTTATATTTGCTTATGCTTTTATTTAATTTTTTATATTTTCTTAGCTTCCAAATTTTTATTTGATGTTTTGTGAATTAGAAATTAAGTTCAAATTTTTTTAATTTTCTGTAAGGTAGGAAATTTAGGTGATGTTTGTTTTCATTTTTTTTTGTTTTCGTTTTCTGTTATTCTAAATATGGAAACTGAAAGAATAGTATAGAAACATTAAAAAAAAATACAAATGCATCACGAAAACTGAAAAAAAAAAACAGCACAAAAACCTTAAAAAAATACAAAATATCGATGAAAACACATAAAAACATAAACAAAAAATGGAAACTAAAAGTTAAACCAAAATTAGTGAACATAGGGACACCCTTAATTCAATCGCTCAACTTTTAGGTTCCATATAGGGCTAACAATTAGTATTAGAGCTTAGGTTTCATATAAATTAATTCTAGCTAACTAGTAAGTAAAGAATATGGAACTTTTTGGCAAAGATGTCTATGTACCCACTTTGTTTAGTGGATAAGACTCCTATGTTTGGAAAAATAAAATAAAAATGTTCATAATGGTTATTAGTATAGATTTATGGAGAGTAGTTCTAGAAGGTACCCATGTTACAACAAAATTAATAAATGGAAAATTAATTCTTAAGGATGAAAAAGAATGGGATAACAAGGATATGGAATTAGTGGCCATAAAAAACCAAGCATTAAATACTTAACATTGTGGTTTAGAAAGAAGTGTTCTTGATAAGGTTTTAATATGTGCTTCTACTAATGCTATATTGTGTAAAATAGAAAATTTGTATGAAGGTACCAATTATTTTAAAGAAAAATTTGAACCTTCTAAGAAAGAAGTGAAGTTTAAGCCTCCTAAGGAAGAAGCATCTAATACAAGTTTAGTAGAGCTAAAAGAGGTACGCTCTAGTGTCAATATTTGTACACATGATGAATGTTCATGCTCAAATTTTAATAATGATGAAGATGATTGTGTGTTTGATTTATCTTATGATAAATTGGTAGAATATTCGCAAGTTTTACTTAAGAGTAGGAAGGATTTGACCACTAGGCATAAGAAAACGTTGAAATCATTAGATGCATGCAAGATATAACATTAGAAGTTATAAAAATGATATGCATGACATGTTAGAATCAATGAATACAATTGAGTGTGATATGTCAAAATTGGTAGAAGAAAACAAGTCTTTAAAGAATCAATTAAAGTTGTTAAATAATAGTGAGTTTAAATCTAGAGAGGAAAATGCTTCATTAAGAAAGGAAGTAGAGTCCTTTAAGAATTCATTGTCTAATTTCACTAGAGGGAATGTTTAGTTGTAAAAAGGATGTAAATGATAGACATGGTCTAGGTTATATGAGTGACAATTGATCATCCTTTAGTATGATTAAATTTATTAAAGGAAAGAACTTGGAAGTGGAAGAAGTACCTAGGCCTTCTATAAAAATTGTTTCCTCTAAACCTTTATCATCTAGCTCCTATATTAGGAAGATTCATCATGCATTTATGCATACATCTAGGCCTTCATCAAAGAAGAATGTGCATGGTATTAAAAATAGACACAATTTCTTTACTAATGCATAAAAATCACATGATGCCTATAGGCCTCCTATTAGACAATTTAGATGAACTCGTTCACATGTTCCTCAAGTTGATACGTATACTTCTAGAAATGTTTATAATGCTTATGCTAAGGCATGGAATGCATTTCATGCATATTCTAGGCAAAAATTTCGTTAAGGAGGAAAATAACATGAGATCTCATTATCATTTTTATGATACACCTAAGAGTTTTAATGGATCTAGAACTTAGTATCTCTATGAACGTGCATATAGATCATGTGCACCATTTTTGGCCATTATTGTGGATGTTGTGGACATGTTCATCAATTTTGTTTTGATTCATTAAGGATTGTAAATGTTTTACCTAATGATCGAGATAGGTATGTAACTAGCCATCAAGAACCTAAGAAGATATAGATACCAAAGATTCATTGACTTTATTTGGCAGGTTTTCAAGGGTATCTTTAAAGGAAAAAGAAGAAGAAAATCACCATCACACATTATTAAACCAAAGTGGTAAGGAAACAAAAAAGAAGTTAATGATAAATGAAAAAGGGAGGTGCGCCTTAATCTTGTTTATAGTTTGATGGATTTGGATGACTATTTTTGTTTTGGATGTTGATTGATATTTGATCAATTGGATGCTTTGAATGTTTAGAATCTTGATTAGGTTGCTTTAAGGAACAATTTTGTGTACTTTGTTTATAATTAATGATCAATATTTTTGATAAAATTAAAGTAATTGATTGAAAGGCTTTAAGTCTTGACATATATTTGCATTAGAAATCATGGTTATGAATACATGAATATGCCTTTTAAAGTTTCTTGATAACTTTAAGTGTTGTTTGAAAGTTTTACTAATAACATTTATTTGAAAGCTTTACATTCCTATTTTATTAGAGTTTGCATGTTTACAAAAATCTAAAAATTGTGTCTTTAAAAATGTTTTACTTTCTTTATTTTAGTGTTCTTGATTATTTAGATGTTTTATGAATGATATGTGGTTTTTACATAACTTTATATTTTATTAAATGAGGCTAGATGATTTTGAAATTTGATAAATTGCCTCTATGTTTTTGTTTCCAAAAATGTTAAAAAGTCATAATGCATTAAAAATTTTTAAATTAAACATAATGAAATTTTCAAGTGTTTAAATCCTATAAGGTATGCTTTTTTGAAATTTTCATTACATGACATTTAGAGGCTGTATAATTCATAAGAACATCTTTAAAATGTTTTTTGATGTAATATTGTGCTTCCTAAAGGGAGTTAAAAAAAATTCTTAAATATGCATGAAGTTAGTTTTAATGCATGATTTTTGAAAAGAATGAAGAAATCGATTGCTTGTGAGTTTTTTAAATAAGTTTTTAAAATGGGTTTCGAAATCGTAAGTAAGGTTAGATGTTTTATTGAATTTATCATAAAGGTTTTAAATTTTTGGCATTGGAGCATTATGCACATACTAAGGGGGTGCATGACCTTTGATTTGCATATTTGATTTTTCAATAATGAAAAGTTAAGTTTTGATAAATTCATGCTTAGTGTTATTTTTTATTTTCGTGGGGAATAATGCATGTTTTCAAAATTCTTTATGAAAAGGTAAGTTTTTAATGATGATTTTTAATGACGATTTGTAATTGATGTGTATAATCCATTTCATAAGCATACTCCTACATACGAGTGCTTTAAATGACAATGCATGAATTTAGGAGACAAGTTTGTTGTTTTGAAATCCCTTTGTGTTATATTATGTTCAACTTAAGGAGACATGAACTGAATTTGAGAAGTGATGTTTTTTAGGAGTAGTTATGACTCTTTTCCAATCTCTTGATATAAAAATTTGGATTTTTTTAAAAGTTAATGCATGATCTTAGGGGGAGTCATAGGTTTAATTAAGTTGTTGAAAGTTTTAAGTTAATTAAAGATTGAGATTTAAGAATTTTAAATTTTTTTTTGAAGTTTTTGCATAATTTTAATTAAATTAAAGGGAGTTAGTTGAATTGAGAGTTTGATGAATTTATGATAAAAGAAAGATTTGTGCCATAAATATGGAGTTGTGCCGAGTGAAGTGATTTAATTGGTATAGCTTTTATACATCTTATGTGTGATGATTTTGTAATGATAATTGTGAATGAACCTCTTTGGAATGACATATGTTGTTAAATGCTTCTAGATATTTTTAAAATTATTTTATGGTTGATTAGGCTAGGTGATAAATTTGAGTATAATCAAAATTTGATTTTTGGATGACTAATTTCTTTTACTTTTGTGTACAAAGGGGAGTATCCTCCTTTTTTTGGAATTGGTAAGTAATGTTTGACGCCTTACTATATTGTTATTTTGTTGTAATTGGTATCAATAATTCATTTTTTCAATAATTAGAATCAATAAGTGGTATCTTGTTTTGAAAATTATATTTTGTTATGAGCAATATTAATAATTAGTATCAAGTCTTGTTTTTAATAATTCATATAGATAATTCCCGTTTCAATGAACTTGGTATTAAGTATGTGATTTTTTAAGTTAATCACTTTTTGACAATAATTTGTGTCATTTTTATAATGTTGTTTTTTTGAAAAAAATTTTATTAAAATTTTTTTCTTTAAATGATATTTAGGTTAATGATGATCTCCTTTGCTTTTTGATGATGTTGAATTTTTCCATATTATGTTTTATTAAGGGGGAGTGTGTTTGGCTTAGGTATAACACTCAACATTTTCATGTGATTTTTGAAAATTCCTAGGTGTGTTTAATGTGGTAAAAGATGAGAAGATGTGTGATTCTTGTCATATGTGAACTTTATATATTGGTGATGGATTATTATATCTTTTGTATGTGTACTTTTTGATGATTACAAAAATAGGGGGAAGGGGAATGAGATTTGTGATTTTAGAAAGGGGTAGCAAAATTGTTTGCATATGATGTTTGCAAGTATTTATGACTTATGATGGCATGTCATTTTGTTTTGTATGCTTTGTGTGTGTTAATATCACATGGTTTGTTATCAATAAAAGGAAGGGTTATTAAAAAGGAAGGGTTATTAAACCAAGGAGTTGTTCTACCTTTGTTTTGATAATGACTAAAATGATGTTATTCATGTATTTATTAAGCTTAGTATGTTAAGATAGGTTTAAAAAAAGGTGTAAGTTTGAAGTAAAGTTCACCTTAGTGTAAAGATGCATGTTAAAGTTTATTGAAGTATATGAAAACCAAAGTGATGGAAAGAAGAGAGTTAGATCAAGGTGTTTTATTGCAGACACGAGAGTAGTGAAATTGACAGGTTTTATATTGTAAGTTCTTGTATAAGTCACCCTTAGTATGAGTTTGAAGTAAAGTTCACCTTAGTATAAAGATGCATGTTAAATTATATTAAAGTATACAAAAACCAAAGTGATGGAAAGAAGAGAGTTAGATCAAGGTGTTTTATTGGAGACGTGAGAGTAGTGAAATTGACAGGTTTTATATTGTAAGTTCTTGTATAAGTTACCCTTAGTCTTACCATAGTGTTTAAAGACTCATATCATGCATATTGTATTCATGTTTTGTAAGACCCCAAACCTCATTATGTTGTAATGTTTGCTAAGTATGAATATATGTTGATGATTCAAGTGATTAAATGGATTCGGATGACCTTATAAGGCGTTTCAATGGAATCACAATGTCCAAATTAATAAAATAAGTTTCAAAATTTTTTCCATAACCGGAATCTGGTTAGCCTGATTTAATGTCATCGAACCATCCTAATATCTTGCATACAAGTATAGGTATATGGATAATCATAAAAGACATGTATAAAGTATTTATATACTATGCCATGTGCAAGATGTTGATAGGATGTCATAAAGTGATGCATTAATGGATGTTAATAAAGAGAAAAAAGGAAGATGAGTGTCGTTTTCTCTAAACCAAACAAACAAAAATCAAAATTTTCCCATCTTTTCTCTCCCCCTACGGCTAGATAAGGAAACAAAGGTGAAATAAGTGTTTAAGCTCTCTTTTTCTATCCATTTTCGTGTATAATGAAGCAAGAATCATAAAGTTAGGTTTGGATGATTATATTGATTTTCTTTCTCTCATCTCACACGTATTTCCCTCTCCCACACCATAGTCCCTACATCATCTTCAAGCAAAGGTGAAGGAAGGTTAGTCACTTGTTCTCATAAACTAGTGATGCTTATAGATGATTGTATG
>JAOXYD010222998.1:0-18791 GCA_028565735.1 Pinacopodium congolense
GTTTAACTTTTCATAGGTCATCTTTTAAGTCCTATAAAGGCCAAACACATTTTTTTTTCCTCTGTTTATCTGTTTTTTGAAAACAAAAACAGAAAATAGGAAATATAAATGCTACCAAACAGGGCCCTAAAGTATTGATTGATTAGAGTATGTTTTTGTAAGGTATTGATGAATCAATATATGTTTTGTAGAAAGAAAAGTTGAATAGTGTATGTAAGTGGTCGATCAATTTAGGTGAAAATACTATTTATGCAACTAGTTATTACATTAGTCAACTAATATGGGATATTAGTCGACCAATGTACCAGACTCGTCAATTAATACACGAGATTGTTGGATTAATGTTTCCGGTAACTGCCTAATAGTTAGTTTCTAATGAGTAGATTTTATGAATTTATTATGTCTAATGGCTATGAATAGTTAGTTAGAGTTTTTAGGCCTATAACTAGGTATTCCAAAGTGTTTTTAAAGTGTCAAGTGAATCAAAGGTATATAGTACAATCAAGAGTGATTTTTAAGAGTGAGTGTTTATGTATTTGATCGCATACATAATTTTTTACTAATTTGTGAGCCCCTAAAAAACATTGAGTTTAGCAAGTGAGATATATTTTTGGTGTGTCTATTTTCTTTGTAGGGTTATGATTGAGTTATAAGGTTGATCTTCACTAAAAGAAAATTATTGTAAAAGGATTACTCTTTACTTATTGAAAGAAATATTTTAGTAAAGTTTCCAAAAGATTCTTGGAGAGTAGACATAGGCGAGGTTTATTCGATGAACCACTATAAAATCATTTTCCATCTCTTTCCCTACTCTTTATACAAGTTTGTTTTTAGTTTAAGTTATGTTGATATATTAATTGAAATATATTGTTTTTTTTCTTACTACACTATAATTGTTTTAGAGTGAATTTTAGAATAGTAAGAATTTCAAAAATTTTGGTTACATCTGATTCACCCCGTCTCCTAGGTATCATATAAAACTAACAAAGGAAAAACAAGACAAAAACTATATTTTGGCAAAAGAAGAAATAAGCATATAAGCACACAAAAGAACTAAAAAGAAAAGAGAGAGGAAAGAAAATTAAAAACAAGGAAAGAATAAAAAAAACTTATAATAACTAAGAGAGAGCATACATGAAGCGGAAAAGCTGGAAAAAGAAGAAATAACTATGGGAGCACACAAAAGAACTAGAAAAAAATAGAGTAAAGAAAATTAAAAGAGGGATTTTGGATTAAGAGAACTCCTAATCTATAATTTTGATGATAACAAAATATATTACAATTAAAGAATTTATTTTTAGTAATATTAGTAATGTTATTACAATAGGATTAAATAATATGTGAAAAATGAAGTTCAATCCAAGGGTAAAGTGAGCAAACAAGCCAACTGAATAAATTGAACAATTAAAGGATGGAAAAAAATGAGTGAAGTAGAGCAAACATACAAAATAAGAGAGCTTTAAAGAAATTCAAGTGAAGAACAAACAACAAGGAGTAATCAAACACTTTAAGATGCAGCCAATATTATAACCTTTGGTTCTAATGTATCTTGGTTAGTTCAATAAATTAGAGCCTAGATTATTGCATGATCATTTACATATTGTGTATAATGCATATACTTTATCATAATTAAGAGAAAATATGAAACCTTCTCAAATAAAACCATTTTTATTTTAAAACAAAATTTTTGAACCTTTTAAAATGGTTTGAAATCATGTTTTTGTAAAACAAAAGATTTTTTTTCGTTTTTTAAATAACTTGGAGAGTTTAAAACCTAAGTTTGGATGACTTAGTATTTTAATAGTTACATTTTGATCTTATATATATATTAGAATATTCATTACCTAAACATTGTATATTGGTTAATTTATTCATTGAAAAAAAAAACAGTGTTTACTAACTAGTTGAATTGTTATGATTAACAATCGGTTGCCTATCTAAAAAGTTACCTAGAGGGGAATATTTATCTAACTAGATGGATCTTAATCAGTAATTGTTTGACTAGTTGAATGTAAGTAACCCACTAGCTGAACATGTTTAAAAACTAGCCATTATAATGAATATTTTATGTGTTTAGCAATTGTTTCATTTATTTATTTTATTAATAGACTATATTATGGAAAGAACCTTTGGTGTAGTAGAGAATGGTTAAGCACCCTGAGATGACAGAGTATACATGTGTACATTACATAATATATATATATATATATATCAATCCTTCATTCACTCGAGTGAGCAAGACATGGATGTTTTGAGATGAATGATTGTACAATTGTTACAATTGGGAGAAAATGCATTATGTACATTTTATGAGGATTTCTCTTGACTTTAAATAAGTTTAGTAAAACGTGTTTCTTCACTTATGAAAAATCAAGATGTTAGAAACAGTTCATCATCATCTGTAGAAAAAAATTTGTTAAATCGAGGGTTCCAATTCACCCATTAAAGGAAGAAGATAGTAAATTCATATGTGTAGTTTAGAGAATGAACTTAGATAAGGGATGTATGGCCAAACCACTATAAACTTGGTTTTGTCTTTCTTTCCTTACTCTCTTTTACTATTGTTGTGTTTGTTATAAAATTGTTATATGTTAATTGTCCACAATCATTTATCAATTTGGAAGTGGGAAAAAAACAAAAATAAACAATTTACCCTCCTCTCATGTGCCATCTAAGAACCAATAACTGGAATTTAAATATGTGTTATCCATCAGATATAGATTTCCAACAGAATTTGAGTAAAATTTATTATGTCACAACTTTCATTTATTCTTAGCCTAGAGGTCTAAGATATTAATATTTACCATCCTTGAATAGAAATAATTACTTATTATTTTAGAGAACTGGGATGAAAGTATTTCTCATAGTCAAAGGTTTTAAATTATGGGAGATTGTACAAACAGTGATTAGAATAGGAATGACAACAGTCTCATTTCATTCAATACTAAGGCAATGCATATTTTGTTTTCTATAATAAATAGAAATATGCTATTTAAAGTTTCAATGTATCAAGATGAACATGATATTTGAAACATACTTAATTTTAAATATGTTAATAATTTTCATAATGGTATTAGTGTTGATGATATTAATATTACTCATCATGAGCTTGATGAGAATCCAGATGAAAATAAAAAAATGGAATAAAAAGAAGGAGAAGGAATAAATGAAGAAGATATCAAGAGATAATGACATATACGTGTAAATGCAAAACCTCTCTTCTATTGTGGTTATAATAGCTAGGAACTTGTATCAAACCATCTCAAAGGGATTTACTTTAAGTTTTAGGTAGCTTAAATCCAAAATTTAGGCTCATTTTATTAGAAATAAGAGCCTACTATTTAGTACTATTTTTTATGTGATGCGAGGACAAGGGAAAGTCCTTTAACATTACACTTAAAATTTAGGTAGGAGGAACAAGAGTGCCTAATTTAAAATTTGTGATATTGGCCATTACACTTGAAAAAGGTTTTCATCATCACTAACCTATATGGAAGTATCTTTTGATGGAGAAGATATATACCTTGGAAGAGGCACATTAACACATATAAAAGTTCATCACTTTAGAGGAAACTAAACATTCCAAGAGTGGCTAGACTAGTCATCTTATAGTTTTAAGGGACAAAAGAGAAAGATAGAGCATATTATGGCTATTTATTAAGACAAAATTAAGGGGAAAAAGAGTGCAAATGGAAGTAAGAGAACACATAGGTTTAATAATACACCTTGTTAAAGATGAATATACCCTTGAACCATATCTTTAATAATGCTTGTACTAATATTATTATAAATGCCTCAAAAGCATTTGTAAGCATCCTTATATTTAAAAGGTCATAAATTTTTTTTAAAATTTTTATAAATACTATTGACATAATATCAAAGAATATAGTGCCCTGAGAAAAGACATTCATTCGTTATTGAAAAAGGGATAGGTTTGTTACTAACAATTTTGAAGTTGTTGATAGGAGGAGACATAGTAACATATCTCACTCACAGGAGCATGAGGATAGATTTTATTACAACCTTAATGAGGTGTGAAGTGATTAATACCATTGCAATTATTGACTTAAAGGTTAGTAAGACCTAGATGAAGTAATTAGTATGCATGCCTAGAGTATCTATTAACATTATAAATGAACTAAATAAAAAGAAAAAGTAAATAAAGCACATTGTCTTTAAGGAATAAATTCTTGAGTTTGTGAATCCTAATTATAATGTGATGTTGATTACTGCAACCTTATCTAACTATGAAGTGAGGAGGGTTATAATGGACAAGGATAATTCTATTGATATCTTATTTTTATAATGTTTTTACTATTCTAAAATTCACTAAAATGCACTTAACCTTTATCAACATCTTTGGTGGGGTTTTAAGAAGGATATACCTAGTAGAAGAAAAGATATCCTTTGTATGAAGTGGGGATTATGACCTAGACAAACTACCAAATCTATAGAATTCCATGTTTTTAAGAAATAATTAGCTTATAATTTCATCCTAAGATAACCTTTTTTGTGTTCCCTCGAGACTATCATGCCTCCTTATCAATTGTTAATGAATTTATCAATAGACAATGGGACAATATGCAAACGTTTAAAAGTAGTTAGGAAATTTTATTTCACGTCCCTAAGAGTTTTTGCAAGCAATAATTTCTATGAGATTGATTTATAAAAGCCAAGGGAAGGAATATAAGGGGGAGCCTACATAAGAGGTAATGGAACTAGATATGTGAGATTCACGAGTCATGATGATAGTGATGATACGAGGATGTATTAGTGAGGAACCTATGAAAGTTTTATTGGAGGAATATGTTGAAATTTTTGTCTAATAACCTAAGGATATAAGAGGAATCAATTTAAATATGGTTGTCCATAAATTAAATATTAGCTCGAGTTTCAAGCCTATCAACAAAAAGAGGCAAATATTTTCCTTAAAAGGCAAATTTCAATAAAGAGAAGGTGAAAAAGTTATCATAAGCTAATTTCATATAAGAGATGTGATAGCCTAAGAGGTCGAAAATGTTGTTATGGTGAAGAAAAAATGGGAAATGGAGGATATGTGTTAACTTCACCAACCACAAATATAGTTATAATAAAGGGAAAAAAGGGAAATAGAGGATATGTGTTGACTTCACTAACCTCAATAATGCATGTCCTTTGGATATTTATTCCTTCCATAGGATTGAACAACTAGTAAATGTAGTGGTGATAGTTATGGATGTTGGTTTTTATAGATGTATATTTAATGTATAACCAAATCCAAATGTTTGAAGAGAATGAGGAAAAGATCTTGTTTGTAACTCATAGTGACTCTTATTGTTAATGGAAAATTTTATTTAGATTGAAGAACACATGGGATACCTATTAGAGGTTTGATAACAAAGTATTCAAACCTTAGTTAGGCATGAGTGTTAAGGCATATATTAATGATGTGATAGTAAAGACTACGGAGAAGGGGGATCATATTACAGATGTAAAAGAGTGTTTAGAAACTATAGACAGAAATTAAATGAAGCCCAATCTATAAAAGTGAATTTTTTAGGTATTAGTAGGAATGGTTTTGGGGTTCATGATAACTTGTAATTGCATAGGCCTTAATCTTATGAACATAAAGACGATCTTGATGATGACACATCTATATTCTATTAAAGAAATGTAAAGGCTCACAAAGAGAATAATGAGCATATCTAGGTCTTTTACTAAGTTAGCTAAGCATTATTATCTTAGTTTTGTGCACCCAAGCAAACAAAAATCTTCAGTTATGGGCCATAATGTCAACGAGCTTTTGACCAATATAAAACATACTATTGTCCCCATTGCTATCGAATCCAACTTAAGGAGACTTTATTTAGTTATTTCACTACCTTAAATTTTCCTATCAATTTAGTTTAGTAAGGGAAGAATAGAGCCAATAAAAGCCTATTTATTATGTTAATAAATCCTCAATGGGATCAAGGAAAGGCACATTAAGTTAAAGAATATAGTTTTCTTTATTATTGTCTTTACACCAAAGACAAAACTATATTTTTAAAGACATGTGGTTAAGGTGATCATAGACTCGTCCTTTCATCATAATTCGCACAAAGATGACTCTTCTATGAAACTTTTTAAGTGTCATATAGAATTGATTGAGTATAACATTTACTATTTATAGAGTAATTACTAATTTTGTCGTTAAATGTATAGTAAGGCTAATGAAGCAAATAGAGGAGATCGATCCTCAAGAAACTTGAATAATGTTCATTAATTTAAAAGAAGATAGGACAAATTTAGTAGAAAAGGAAATAAAGAAATTCTAAACCAAAACATTGAGTCTGGGGTTGACTTGTAAAATAAAGAAAATGTCAAGAACCATATTTTACCTATCTAAAAGATTACCTAAATCTTGAAAGATTTCTCATATTTAATAAATTTTGAAAAGAAAATTTACCTATGAAATTAAAAAAAACATGTTGACAAATTGGAAATATCATATATGGTTAAATGGTTAAGAGTTTGTAGTTTTAATTAAGGCTTAAAATAAAATTTCAATAGTGATGTTTAGGATTTGAAATGAAAATAAAACACATGCTTAAATGGGAATTTTATAATTTTACTTAGGGTTTTAAAAAATAACAATGATGCCTAGAGCAATGCCACAGGGCTTTAAAACATAATTTGTTTTTAGGAAGTTGAAAATGCAATTAAAGTGAACTTAAGGCCAGTGAAAGAGTTAATTGAATTTGGCCTTGAAAAGAGTGAAACTTTATTTATTAAAAGAATGGATGGTGATGTTAGAAGAAAAAGGATATCTGTAAAGTGAAATTGATTTAAAAGAAAAAGGTAACTTTAAGCTAAATGAATGCAATTGATAAATATATTGATAAATAGAAACAATGAGATTTATCTGAATGAATTAAGAAATTAAGAAGTGCACTAGGCCTCAAATAAATACACTTAGCTACTTAAATAAAAAGTAGTCGAAAGCATGTTTTAACCCTTTATTTTAGCATAATAATGAAAAAAAACTAATGTTTGAAAATGTTCAAAAAAGACACTATCATATGTAAAATGTCCAAAACAAACTACAAAGCTAAGAAAATTTTAATTTTTTGTTGAGTTTTTTTTAATAATTATTGATGTGGCAATTTTTTGGTGGACTTATGCCATATAATAGTAAACATGGACCTTAAAAAATCTTGTTTTAGGGTTTGATTTGGAAATTTAAGGTTTGAAAAATTTTAAACATTTTACAGACATTAGTCATTTTTTATCGTATTACATATGTTAAGGTATTTTTAAATATTTTATAAATTTTAAGGTCTTTTGTGAATATTGGCAAATGTTATGATCTTTTTAAGTTTTTGTAAAAAGTTAAGGGGTAAAGCATATCTTTAATCAAGAAAAAATTAACTAGCTCCTTAAAATTTCACATTTTGTCTTAATGTATTTTCATTTGAAAGTATGGGCTAGGCGTATTTCATTTTGGCCAAATTGGTTTCCTAAAGACTTTGCAAGATCATCTAAATTGAGCGGTTTATTTGAAATTTCAATAGGGCTTATTATTTATTGAGTTATTTTCTTGTAATTTTATGGTTCACTTTTTGCTCAGTCTTTCTTAACCCCTTACATGAACCATTTAGATTAAACACTTAATCAACATCTAATTAAAAAAAATAAAAATAAGGGCATGCTTAGTTGGGTTGTTGGTTGTAGTTTTTGTGATTTTGTATTGTTATGTATTTTTTTCGGTTTTTGAACTATTTTTTTTAATTCCTGTCATATATTAGTGTTCTTTTTGTTTCTATGCTGTCTTTTTCGATTTTGTATTTAAAAAAATAAGAAATGAAAATAAAAAACAAAAATCCAACTAAATAAGGCTTAAGTAATTAGGTTTTAGCTTCCATTTTGGGTTTGGTATTAGTTTAAGAGCATAAAAATGCATTATTTGATTTGGGCTCTTAAGAACAAAGAATCCAAATTAAGTCTTAATTTTATTTTGAAAGCAAATGATTTATAAAAAAGGCTAAGTTTAAATAAGAATATATATGTATATATATATGAAAATTTTATTACATATTGATCACATAAAATTAGGCTAAGATAATAAATTTCAGTTTTATTTATTAGTCTTCTTGGATTTGGGCCTTTTAGATGTAATCTCCAAATTCATAACTTGTTTGAACTAACTTCTGTGCTAGATTTTAAGGTTTTGAAGTTGTAAATTGGGCCCTCCTAAACCAACCTTATGTGTAAAGAAAGTAACATATAAATTATTGTGATTATGAATAAATAAAGAAACATAGTAACTTATAGAAAAAAGATGTATAACAAATTCAAAAACCAAATAGAGAACATAATTCTTTGCATGCTCTACTAAGCAATCATCTACATTCATTAGTTTTCACTGATTAACTTTACAATCCAAAAAAATACTAATAAAAGCAAGATCATTGGTGTAACTAGCATAAAAACTTAATAAATTAAGTTATTTACAAGTAAATGGAAGAATTGTTCCAACAAATTTTTAGATATTACATAAATAAAAATATATTAAATAATAATGGCTAGGAAGGAATAAAGCTTAAATAGGAATAAGGCATCATAAAATATAAAGGATTCAAGCATAGGAGGCTAACTTATGAATGGAAGCCCTTAGGTGAAAATTAATCATGAATATTTAAGTATCGATAACACAGAAATAAGCAATATGTTAAAATTTTTTAGATCTTATTTTTTTGACTAAATGGATTATACTTAATATCACCTAAATTCACAATTGTGATCAATTTTTAGTCTTAAGTTTAAAGAAAATACACAAAGATTGCATAACACAAAATAGAACAAACCTATATAAGTTTTCAAATCATTTAAACCATAAATATATCTTAATATATTTTTGACCCAATGTAAACATAGTAATAAAGAAAGAAAAATAAACATAGATAACTAGAAAACATGAGCAATACAGATTCAAAGAAAAAACCATATACAAATTATAGATTATAATGAAAAAAGAATATGGAAAACAATCAATAAGCAACATAGAATCAAAAATACTTGAGGCAATATAACAAAAGCATGGAACAATTTGGAATCTAGAAATCACCAAACATTAATTTGATATAGGTCATCAAACATAAAATCTAGGAAATCAATAGAAAATAATAAATTCATATGACTATGCTAACATATCTCAAACATTCAGGATATCAAAGGCCAAACAATAATAAAGAAAAGGATTATGGAAACAAGATCAAACCCTAAAATCATTAGGACTATAACATCAAATCCTTAATTAAGTGATTGCATATGATTGGAAATCTCAATGACGTATGTGTATAATTTATGGTCTCTTATGATTAGTGATACTATAATGTTATCTCTTTTGATTCCTCATAAACTTTGATATTATTAAACTAAATTGTATTAAAATTATGAGATGAAAAATGGGTGATGGATTCTAGTTTAATAATCGAGTAATAGAGAGCGAGTATGCTATTTTTCCTTATAGATATGCAGTGATTTTGGTTCAAAGAGATAAAAAATGAAAGGTATCTATCCCTTCATTTTTAAAGCAAAACTCAGTCCTAGCTTGTAATAAGTAAGAAAAGCATTAAGAGCCACTAGGAATGCCATGAGCTAGTTAAAAATAAAAGAGAGATAATAAATAGCGAATGGAGATGATGATGAGAACTAAAGTAAGAATTGAAAAGAAAATGAGAAGGATGCAGTAGAAAGGAAGAGAGATGAAAGTGAGAGCAAGTGAAAACATGAAAAAGAATAATCTAGGAAAAAATCCATAGATTCCTAAAATGGGTGACATCTTGAATCTTTCTAGGTATCCTCTAAAAACTTTTTTCTCTAGACAATGTCTAAGGTTTACAAAAAATGAATAAAGAAAAAACCAAAATATCTTTTTTAATCTAAGGGTCTTGATCTTTCCCCTTTGTCCAAAGTTTTGCCCTTTTTTTTTCCTTATTTTCTCTTTGTTATATTCCATATAAATTTTCCTCCATTTCCTCCTCTTCAATTAAGAAAATCCTTAAAATGTATCAAGAGTTCAATTACCTATTTCATTCATAATTTTCTCTTTTTTATACTTACTCATTTTCTTAATAATTTAATGAAAATATCATCATAATAAAGCTTAACTTACCAAAATAAAGATAAATATATGTGTCAAAATTAAATTAAAAGAAAATAGTCATTATTATAAATTAATTAAATGCTATTATGTATAGTAACTCGTAATTGGAATTTTAATGGTTTAATTAAAAACTAAATAAATAGAAATGTTGATGATAAAAATGAAATCAAACCTAAAGTGATGAAATTTGAAATAAATTGAATATGGTAAAATATAATTAAACACGAATTAAAATAAGTGGATGTATTTAAATATGAGTGTATTCAAATTATATTTGATGAGTTTTAATTATTAAAAAATAAAAATAAATGGATGTAGGAAAGATTGGGAAAAAATTATCAATAATTACCTACTTCTATTTTATGAAAACATAGAGACCATGAGTATTCATATTTCATACAGATAGGTGCTTAAAGATGCCACGTCTTGATTTAATCCATCATTTGCAACAAAATGAGTGGACTAAAAATGAAATGAATGAACCAAAAATAAATTGTTCAAAAGCTCTAATGAATTTGAAGATTAAAAAGATTAAAAATATAAAAAAAAACTATAAGGATAAATCTTGGAATTGAAATTAGGAAAAAAAAATAGTTAATAACCTAAAAAGATGTTTAAGAAACATAACCTAAAGAGGTTATTAAGATTTATAATTGAAATTAAAATAGCATAAAAAGATATGTAAGACAGATAATTGAAGTCACATAATTGAAATAGGAAACCTATATAAGTATCTAGCTAAGTTAGGGGACCTAAAGAACTATCTAGGATTTTAATTTAAACAATAAACCTAGAGAAGTATCTAGTTAAATTAGGAGATCCAAAGAAGTGTCTAAGGTTGACTACAAACCTAGAGAGGTATTTAGCATTTTAATTCAAAATTTATATAAAAGATCTAAAGAGGTGTTTAGGTATTTAACTATGAACCTAAAGAGATATCAAGAGCATATAAACTAAGACAAGAGACCTAGAGAGGTTTCTAAGTATTTTACAATAAATCTAGAGAGGTATATAGTGTTTGAATAAAAATTAATATAAGACAATTAAATAAGTTCCTAATTAGTTAACTATAAACCTAGAGAGGTAGCTAAAACTAAAATTGCAAATTGAGGTCAGAGACATAGAGAGATGTCTAGGTATTTAACTATAAATGTAGAGACATATTTAAGGTTGGAACTATAAACTGAGATGAGATACCTAGAGATGTATTTACCAATATAACTACAAACATGAAGGTGTATCTAGGCTTGAAACTGAAAAATGGGATAACAAATGTAGGGAGATGTCTAGGTATTTATCCATAAGCCTATAAAGGTATCTAGAGTTTTAATTGAAAATTAGGACAATAGACCTAGAGATATGTTGAGGTATTTAAATATGAACTTAGAGAGATATTTAATGTTGCAACTGAAAACTGAGAACAGAGACAAAGATATGTGTCTATGTATGTAACTATCTAGTGTTTAAACTAAAAAATGGAATACGAGATCCAGAAGGTTTTTAGGTATTTACGTATGAACCTAAAAAGGTATATAGAGTTTAAATTGAAAACTAAAATAAGAACTAAAGAAGTGTCTAAGTATTTAATTATGAACCTAGAGATTTATTTAGGATTGGCATTGAAAATTGGGACAAGAGATCTGGAGAGGTGTCTATGTATTTAACCAGAAACCTAAAGAGATATTTAATATTTAAACTAAAAACTAAAATGATAAAACTAGAGAGGCATCTAAGTATTCAACTCTCAAAATCAAAATAAGATATAGAAATATACCTAGGTATTTAAATACAAACTTAAAGAGATATCTAGATTGAATCTAAAAACTAAGATAAGAGACTTAAAGAGATGTATAACCATTTGACAACAAACCTAAAGAGGTATCTATGGTTTGAACTAAAAGTTGAGATCCTCACGATATATCTAAGTATTTACCTCTAAACATTGAGAAACATCTAAGGTCAAACTGAAAAAACTAAGATTAGAGACCTAAATAGGTGTCTAGTATTCAACTATGAACCTAGAGAGCTTTTTATATTTTAAATTAAAAATTAGGATAAGAGATCTAGAGAGGTGTCTATGTATTTTATTATAAACCAAGTGACGTATCTAATCATTTACCTTTATAAATCTAAATAACCATTTAGGTATTAGAATTAAATTTTATAAACAAGAGCTAGAGAATTTTATAAGAATTAGGATTGATATTTAGGAGAAGTGACATAAAGCCATCTAAAACTTAAACTAAGTTAAGATATCTAAATAAATGTTTAGGTTTTCGAATTAAAAATTAAGGGAAAGCATCTATATAAGTGTTTAGGCATTTATACTAATTTGGAAAAACCTAGAGAAATATTTAGGATTTGAACTGCAATCTTAGAGTAGTGTCTAAGATTTGCACATAATGTGAAAATGATTAGAAATAAGCCAAGCCATTTATTTAAATAAGAAAAATATGTAACCTGGAGATAATTCATTTTTGAAATGTCATCATATGAATTGAAAATATTAGTCGTAATAATTTAAATGATACCTCCTTATTGAATCAAGGAAGTTTACAATCCATGTTTTCATAATAACAATACATAATTATTGCTATTAATGTCTTTTTTTTATGCCTTAAAAAGGTAGCATTACAAGAGTTATATAAGGTCACATATTGGAGTTAAATATATATCAGTGAAGATCATAAAAAGAAATTCAAATTACAAATGAAGGATGAAATTAATGTTAAAGAAGTTTAGCATTTATTAAGTTAATCAATGTAATTTTTATTGTAAGTCTTACGTAAATTTTCTAAAACTTTAGGGGCTTATCATGTATATGCATTTAGTCTTCTTAACCTAATGCATAAATCTTTCAAGTGTCAAGGTAAATTGAGGTTTTGATTTCAAAGAGAAGTGTTTAAATATTTAAAATAATATTGAGCAATGTTTCAAAATATGTTTAAGTCAAGTATTTATAAAAATAATGGGTTATAAAGTTTGGAAAACTTTTTTAAAAAATCTTGGAAAATGTTTTCAAATGCACTGGTTGACCAATCAAGTTTAAGGGTCAACTAATATATGGTTTTAACATGTATCAATCATTGTCTTAGTAAAGTTTAAAACTTTTGTATCATGAGTTTGCATGCTCACCTTAGTTGAAACATTAGTCAACCAACACAATGTACTGGTCAACCAATATAGGCAAAAGTTTTGTGTTTTTTGTATCATGACTTTATAATATGACATTAATTAATATAGTGGTCAACCAAAATGACTCAGTAGTAATAGCTAATTTTTACTTCCATAACTAATTTTTGTGTCTAATGGCTAATTCACCACATTAACGACATTTTGAGATTCCTAGGCCTATAAATATATGGTTTTATGATTGTTATAATTAAGCACAAGTATTGATAATTTCAAGTACACATTTGAAGAGTGTTTCAAAGTCTTTTCTTGCATTTATCCATTGGTAGTGAGTGTTTTGAGTCCTATAGCATTATTTTGGGCAAACAAGAATCTTATTGTTGTGAAATTTTTTTTAGGGGATTTTTCTTTTTCTAGTTGGGACTAATGGCCACTCTTAATTATTAAGAATGATTGTAAGAATTTCTTTTTACCTGTAAAACAAAATTGTTTGTAAAATAGTTCCTCTTTACCTAATTGAAAGAAGAGATTAATGGAATTTTAAGAGAGACTTAGATGGTAGATGTGAGCAAGAGTTGCTTGCTAAACTATTTTAAAATCAATTTTCATTTTGTTTTACCTATATTTTATTTTATTGTTTTTTATGTGATTGTTCTCAAATTAAATTGGATTTTCATATCATCACCAATTTAAAATTTCTTAAGCTATTTAAAGTATCAAAAATTTGTTAACACTCAACTTACACCTTCCCTTTTAGGTGCCATTACAGACCAACACACCTCTTTAATAATTATCTATTTTTCATCTACAATGCTAGCATTTATTCTATTAGTTCAAGGAAAGACAATGAAATCAGGATTAGTGTAATTAAAATTTTATGGACTCTTGCTTTTTGACATCTTTCATTGATGGAAATAAACATTATTTCATTTTGAATTTACAACTTTAAAATATGTCTTTAGACTTCTAGAATTGTTCAAATCCTCCCATCATTCACATAGTAAGTTCAATGCTTTCTAAATGAGAAATCCATCCTTCTACAATTATCTAAAAACATTAAATTTGAATTTTTTAACTTGATCAATTCTTGCATAAACAACAATGGTAGTCATTTGAATTTTTTAAAATATTGAAGATGAAAATTGATAGTTAAAATGCTTAAAATAATAAAATTTTCAAATTTAATTTCAAGATTGATAATTGCAATAATGTACTTTGTACTTGAATTCTAAAGAAAAGATAAGGATTAAAACCAATTATGCTAGTAATTGGGTATGACAATATTTAAGTTATCAGTATAGTCAATTTTTAAAGAGGTTTCCTTACTTATGGATAAATCTTCAATCTAGATCATGAAAGATTAATAAGAATACCTATGATAATAAAAATATGAAGACCCTACAATCTGCTTTATGGTGTTCCTTTCTAGATTTAGGAATAATATTTTTTCTAAGACATTCTTCCTTTGTATGCACGACATTATCTTTACTTATCATAAGGGATATTTTTAAGGATATTTATGCTCTCATATTTATATAGGCTATCATTTACTGATATGTAACCTAGCAATCTTTTCCTTTTGAACACTTTGACTTTTCCCTATATATTAGCTTATGATTTAATAAACTGTGTTTTTTTTATTACTCTAATTTTCCTAGGATCTTGTTTTTCATTTTTTGACCTAGCAAGCTTTCTTTTTTCTCCTTTTTAAATAAATTTCTATCTGGGTGCCCATTTTTGCCAATTTTTAATCCTTTCTCAAACTTTTCATACTCACTTTTTTCTTGGTCATAGTTTATTAATCTATTGAATTATTGAGCTTTCTTTATGTGCTCTAAATTTCACTTATATCAAAAATTTTGTTGTTATTTATGTCTAAAAAATTTTTATTTGGAATATTTAGGCTATTATTTATTAGCTTTGCCTTTACCCTAAAAATGGAATTCCACTCTTTTCCCACTCTTTTTTTTTCTTTTTTCTTTTTTTTTTGGAATAATTGACTTTTTCCTTTTTAAGATAGAGGCTATAGTTGTTGCTTGAAAATGATATAATATATATGTATAGAATGAAGCAATAACTTTAATATTATAAAATCAAGACAACCTTATTTGACTATCTTGGTAAATAACTATCAAAACAGATGAGACGTTTAAAATAAGAAACAATTTTTTTAATGTAAGGTTCATTCTCAATTAAAACTATCTTTTTTGATGTTGTAATAATATCTTTTGATGTATTGGAGTCAAATTCCTTTTCATGGTGAATCATTAAAAATCTCCTATTGATGTCATTTTTTTTTCATCTTAGAGAAGATAAGTTGTTAGCAACTTTTTCTTTAAATCAATTTCTACATAAGTTTGAATGTTATTTTTACTCCTTCTTTGTTGAATAATTTCCATCAATGGTGTTGAAATAGTTTTGTAATTTCCATATTGATATTAATATCTCAAAATTATTAACTTTACCGTCATTTAAAAAAAAAAGATTCTTTATCATTTTGAAATTTTTTGTTGTAATTTCACTTCTTTAACTAAAAGTATCACATTTGGGTGATATTTCTATTTTCATTAGGAGATAATCAACACTTTCATGACCTAAAATCAGAAGTTGTTCAATAGTGTTAAAACATTTCCTAAATTGACTAAACCAACTTCAGCACACAATCATTTCCTTAATATCATAATCATACAACTTAGGAAAGAAAGAAGTATATTAAGGAATATTAGGCCAATTGACATAAGATATTTCAATCATCAAATTTGGTATCATATATATATATACACACATATTTGGCATTGGTTAAAGTAATAATGGAATTGAATTGTAAAGAGATGTTGGCTAACTTTCCTATTATAGAAGTAAGGCAAGTGCATCCCAATAAGAAGTAGTATAAAACAATAAGTCTGAGTATCATCACCATAGGGATATGATATAATAATGTAAGTACCAAGTGGACTAGAAAGCTCTAATTAACTAAATAATAAAGGCTTAAATAAATGAATAAAATAAACAAAGAAGTATTCAATTGAACCGATATGATGAATTAAGAACTCTTTCAATAATTAAAACTAGTTAAAGCTTCAAATTTAAATGAGTTAATGTTACTTAATAAGTAATTTTGTGGATTGACTTGGGATATTCTTCTCTTATACAAGATACAACCAATGGTCATGGAAATACCTTTTCTCTTCTAAACTCAACTTATTTACTTGGTCCATAAATAAATTACAATAAAAGGCTTAGAGTTTAAGAAGTTTAAACCTAAAGTCTTTAAATTTAAAAATCCTCATAAAAGAATTTAGAATTTGTTTCAAATCTAACCTCAATTGTGTCACCTACTTAACTTTTCCAATAATCAAAAGTCAAAGGTCATGGATCCCTTAACCATCTAATAATCTAACCTAGGTGGCTAGTCTAAGACAGATCAATTAACCTCCTAAATAGATAAAAATCTTCCAACTATACAATCATAACCTTAACTAAAATAATTTAAACATGTTGAACCAAGTGAGGTTCTAATCATTGGTTTTGATGATGACAAGATATAATTGTTATTAATGTTATAGTTTTGATGTGCTAAAAAAAATAGGTAAATGCAAGATAATCAAGTTTGCATGTGTTAAAGCTCAAATTTTATGTTTCATATGAAGAAAAATATTGACATGGATAAATCATTGATGAGAGTATGAAGAAGGGAAGATTAAGTTTATGAAGATTAAGGTTAAATAGTTTTAGGGTGTATGTAAACTTGTCTTGATCTTTTATAATATTTAAAAGGGCTCACTTTTTTATGAACATCTGCATATTGATTTGCTTTTAAGAGTTTGATCATGGTTTTAGAATTTGGTTAGTTTATTTATGGCATCTGCATATTAGGAATTAGTTTAGAATGTTATATTAGTAAGTAGTTTCATAATCAAGAGGAAATTTTTTGAATTATTTTTAAAGTATTCCTCTTAAAATGCTAAAGTTTTTTTGAAAATTTTTTTTGAACTTGTTTTGAAAGTGTTTTGAATATGTCGAATTAAGATTATATGTGAAATTTGGTTATTTAAGTATTTGTTAAAGTTTTAGATACTTTGAATTATGTTTAAAATTTGTTTAAAATGGAAATTTGCTTAACCAAAAGTAAAAATTGTGTTTTTTAACTGAAATATTTTGGTGTCTTAAAATTCTCATAAGTTAAAAGTTTTAAAACTTGTATAAATTAGTTTTGGAGTCAATAGAATTTTTTTGAATTATTTAGTAAAGTTTGGAAAATTTTTCAAAAGTTTAAATTTGTTAAGCATATGAAATTTCCATGAATCAGTTGAATTATTTTTGACAATTAGAATAGCTTTGCAAATAGATTTAAAACTTGTGTATAACACTCTTGGAGTGAAAGAAATTGTTTTTGTAAGGTTTGAAATGTTTTAGAATTGGTCTAAGTTGAAAATTTTGTAAAATGTGCTTAATTTTTCATAAACCAAGACAAGCTTTAATTTTAAGCTCAATTATCACGTATTGGTATTCAAATTCTTTTAAAGATGTTCTGTAACTTATTTGAATTGAATTGAAAGTGGATGAATTTGTTTTGAATGAGTTTTGGATGGTTTTTGTTTGATTTCAGAACCTAGTATGGTTTTTATAGATTTATAGGTCAACCAGTGTGTTTTATAACCACTTATTGGTCAAATCGACCAATGACTAGTCAACCAATGCGTGTAATAAGTTGATCAATTTGTGCTATTCAAATGCAACGACTAATGATTGTTTAACGACTTTTTATCATTTACAATGTCTCTTTGAAGCTTATAGCAGCTAGGAAGGCTTCGAAAGCATATAAATAAGTTACCTAAAGGTCTTGGGAGGATCTTTATGCATTATTGATGAGGGAAAAAGCTTTAAATGATTTTATAAGTTCTTTTATGTGGTGAATGAGTATAAGAGAAAGAATTATATTTATGTTTTTTTAAACATATTTTAAGTCCTTTAAGAATTTTTTTAATCAAGTAAGTGACGCATGTTGATTTTCTTAAGTTGAGCTTAAGACATTACATTTTTTGGTGTTTTAAGTAAGGTTTTTAAGAAAAGGTTCCTCTTCACCCCTAAAAAGGAATATTACTATTCCTGGTTCCTTTTAAACCTAGGAAAAACAAGATTGTATTTGAGTTACTCTTATCCCTTAAGCAAAATTGTTAGATTTCACTTTACCCATTTTATGGAAAACAGATTATTGTAAATTTTTCTTTTCACCCTAAAGAAGATTTAATATAGTGAAATTCTAATATTTGTGTTAGGAAAGGACATAGGCTAAAGTTAGGTAGCCGAACCTTTATAAAACTCTTGGTGTATCCTTCTTTCCTTATCCTTTTAAGTACTTGCATATTGTGGTTATTATTTAAATTACTTAAATTTGATTGGTTAGCATTGAATTGGCATACCATTTCATATAGGATGAATATTGGTTTAGGGATTACAAATAGTTAAATTTTGGTTTAGGTGGTTTAGTTTAGAAAAATTTTTAAACACTCAATTTCTCCCCTCCCTCCCC
>JAOXYD010223021.1:0-18787 GCA_028565735.1 Pinacopodium congolense
ACAAAACAATAATTAAAATTATACTAAATAAAAACACACAAAATAAATATTAAAACACAATAATAACAACCTATTATTTATAAAACACATGTAAAACATTTAGAAAAACACATAGAAAAACAATTATAACTTTAGACCCTAGATATCCTATGGTTTTGATTACTATTTGATAAGTGTTTTTTTATAATATGTTTCTTGGTTATTTCTATGTTTTTAAGCATTTTTGTGTGTTTAAACCTTAGTTAGTTTGAAATTTTTCATCTTTTTCCTTATCTTTTTGGTATTTAATTGTTTCTTGATATTTTTTAGTGTTTGAGGTCAAATTTTGAGCTTATTTGAGGGATGAATTAATGCACTTTAGTGGTTGATTATATAGGTATCAGAAATTCAGCATTATATTAACTTGTTGAGCTCTAATGGTTATGAAATTTTATGGGGAGTAAGATCCACATGTTAAGATCTTTTAGTTCAAATTTCATGTCAATTGAAGGTACAGAGAAGAAGTTATAGTCAAAAGAGCGAAGAGTGGAGGAAGTTGAAAAAAATGTCACGATCTTGACAGAGGGTTTTAATTGTTTTTGTCACCCTCGTGCATTGTCACAAGAGTGATAGAGACTTGTTGACAAGTCAAACACATGATTTTATAACCTAGGAGCCATGTTTAGACATATTTAACTGTTGGGAACTCTAGGAGTCTCCAATTATTAAAAAATGATAAACCAGAGGAAAGGAAGAGGTTTTGGTAGCTCCCTAAAAGAGGAAAAGAGGATCCACCTTCGAAAGCATCACAACTACCAGATTTTCCCAGCATAGAGGGAGTGAAAAGAAGAGTTCTAAACTTTATCTAGTTTATTCTTTTATTTATCTTTTCTACCTCCTTGTATGGAAAATATGTAGGGAATTGGATTTATTATTTCTATGAGTTCCTGAACTCATTGTAGCGATTATTTAACTATTTTCTGAAATTTTAGCTCATTTATTCAATGAATGAATGTCTGTGATTTTTGCTATGTCTATTCCTTGCAGTAGATTGAGAGATTGAGCAAGGAAATTTGTGTTGGGCTGTATAACGAGAGTTGGCACCCAATAGACCTATAAACATCAAGTTTTTAAGTAGTCGAAGAGAGATATTAACTATTTGATTATTGCCTATTCGATTGTTTCATATCTAGTTGAATATTTCAGGAAGATTTTGTAGATTAAGAGATTCCAAGACTGATTCTTTCTTATTTTAACTAGGGAAAACTAGTCACACCTTGGGAGAGGGTAACTAAACATTAGGAAATCTTGTGTCAATCATAATTTAATAAATAAACTAAGAGGGAAACAAAATAGGACTAGAAGTAATTCCTAGTTTTAAATTCCTGTAGTTCGCTCATTTGATTGTCATTGTTAGTTTCCTTAAATTTAGTTTATTTTTTAATTATTTTTGTTTGAATTTCTTCCTTAATCAATGTTTAACCTAAATTGAGTGGTGGATAAATACAATCCTTATGAGATGATAACTACTTGTACTATAAGTTACGACCTGTGCACTTGTGGTATTTAGCATAAAAAAAGTTGAGTGTTTTGTATGACTAACAAGTTTTTTGGTGTTGCTGTCAGGAATTTCTATTTTAACATCTTATTTAGTTTAGTTGATTTTGATTTAACACTTTTTGATACTTTTCCTTGTGTATTTTCAAGTGCATAAACTCAAATAGTACACGTAAGTCTGACGAGTTAAGTGAGGAAGAGCTTTCTGATATCACTTAGCAAGAGAAAGAATTATAGAGAGTAAAGCACCAAGAGACCTTTCAAACCAATATGGCTGAAGAAGGAAAACAATGAGGAGGTCAATGGACACTCATGGACTTTATGAGGCCTGGATTTAATGCTAATCAACAAGGGATCACAAGGCCTCTAGTTTAAGTTAACAACTTTGAGATTAAGCCCACTTGACTGAACATACTACAATTAAGTGTTCAGTTTTACGATTTGAAAAATGAGGATCCTAATGCATAACTAGCAAATTTATTGGAGATTTATGATATTTTCATATATGTTATTTATTTGTTATTATTTTCTTTCTTACTTTATTCAGTTTAGTGTCGTTTGATGTTTTTTCTATCCTTTTAAATTCCTTTACATATAGAGGTTTTCTTTTATTTTCCTTTTCTTTTAGGTAAGACTGGAAATTGTTGCAAATCAAACCCAGTTCTCTGTGGGATCGACCCTAACTTGCCCTACTACATAGTTAGTTAGGTGGCGATCTAGCTTAGTAACTCGAGGTGTTCATGATATGGTGTTCACTTTCACATTGAAAAACTAGATGACCTCCCAACCAAGTTAAAGGAACATCTATTTGAGAAACTATGTTCATTCATGAGAAGGTGTTTGACTTTGCATAACAAGTTTAGAAAAGCTCTTAAACATTTCTCAAAAATAAAAAATGTGTTATGTTTTTAGTTTTTTTGGTTAATTCAATCATTCCTGACTAGTTTGTGTGATAACTTATGCGAAATGGCTTGAATGTTAGATATTATGCATATTGGGTTACTTTTTCACTAATTGTGTGCTTTGTTTGTGATTGCCTTAGTTTTTATCATGATAAAGTTGAACTTGGTGAATTAGATTAAAGGCCTCGATTGATTTCTATTGCGTTTAATTAGCCATTGACTATTGATTGGAATTGAGCGAGTGAAGTTTTTAAATCATTGATTAAGGACAAGAAATTGTTTAATTGTAGGGGTATTTGAAAGGGTTAAATTTTATTTTCTTAAGCATTTTAATGTGAATTCATCCTTATTTTAATTTTTAAATGCTTATTATGTGTTCCTATTGAGTTTATATGTAAGTTTAATTGTTGAACACAAATATAAGATAAAAGAAAGAAGTTTGGAAGTGATTTTGAGTAAAAATTGAGTAAAGTTTGGGATTTTGCAAGTAATAAAGCGAATTGTAGAGAGTAATACAGTGGTCCAACAAACCATCGTATAGCTTCAAATATTAGGAACTATGTGACAGATTAATTTATTACTGTATAGCTTTAATAGACCATCGTATAGCTCGTGGATAGCGAAAAAAAGGGGAAAAGGTGACATTTCACTTCCAAATCATCCATAAACCTAAAAGAGGCATATAAAAGGATATGGATGGTATGACCCTTGCTCTCTGATTTACCATTCGAAGTGGGAGGATAATCCTTATTTTTCATATGTAGGATGCCAGCATGGATTCTGTTCTCTACCACCATGCTATCAAAGTTAGTTGCATTGTTTGGATAAGCCTCTGCCTCCACCATCAACACCACAAGTTGATGGATGTTATTGGAGAAGATCATAGATAATCTATCTTTGAGAACTCTTTAGTTCTAATAGGAAATAAGGAGTGGATTGAAGGACTGGAAAGATCAATTTGGCCAACTACTAGAACTAATAAAGGGCCTAGAAGCCTAAGTTGCTACAAGCCTACCTGAGAGAGATAATGGGAGATAATGTGTGCTCTTTCTTTCGAGGGTGGAGAATAGCAGGAGTAAGAGGAAGGGCAAGTGGAGGCTATTGAGGAAACATAGTTGATCTTGGAAAATAAGGAGGACAGAAAAACTCCTAAGGTAAGTAGTATTTCTTTTGGTATTGCTAACTACATTTTCTATTCCTTTTATAAAGCAAGTTGAAGAAGAAAGATGAAAAAGAGAAGAAGAGTGAGTAAGAGACGGAAAAGGATTAAGAGAGAGAGGAGTTGAAGTAGGTTGGATGCCTAAACGAGTTATGGCCAAACAAGCCAAAGGGGCAAGGTGACAATTGATAATTATGTTTTTGTATATGTTTTTCTAAGTATTTTACATGTGTTTCTTGCATAATAGGTTGTTATTATTGTGTTTTAATATTTATTTTTTGTATTTTTGTTTAGTATAATTTTAATTATTGTTTTGTTTGTGTTTAGTATTAATTTGGAGTAAGTTTTGTTTGTTTAAGTGTTTTTATTTATGTTTTGTTTTATTTATTATTCTTTAAATATTAATGTTGGGTTAGAATTTAATTTTATTGGTGTATTTATTTATTTTTTAGGCAAATTAAATTTATAAATTAAAGTTAAAAAAAGAAAAGAAAAAAGTAGAAAAGGAAAGAAAAAATGCAGCTACCCAGTCTAACTGCCCTGACCATCTAGCTTACACCCAGTTTCTGCCCTGTGCGCCCAGTTAGACCAAGCAACTCCATGCCCAGAAGCCCGCTCCTCACCAGACTCAGCTCGCCGCAGCGCCACAGACCAACCTGTTTTGCAGCTGCAAGCCCAGCGCTAGGCGACCCAGTTGAACCAGCCCGCCCAAGCTGCCCCATCCCGTCCACCCAATCCACCGCATGTGCCCAAGCCCAGCAACAGATGCCCCCGCCCGCATGCACAGCCTGCTTCGCCCAGCCTTCCGTGCTTCCAGCAGCCCATCGCCCCAGAGCCCGCCAACTCCTGCGCAATGCCTGGGCCCTCCTCAGAGACTCCAGCCCATCGCGCCTCTGCAGCCTGTCCTCCCTACTAAGCCAGAGCCAGCCCTAAACCCAGCAGCAGCCTTCCTCAGCCCTCCAAGTTGAGTATAAGTGCAACCCTAAAATAGAAATAAAAACAGCAGTAGATACGAACAGATATGCAGAGATGCGAAAACACAAAAAATAAGGGAGGAGAAGGGCCCAGACAAGAAGGGTAGTCGGACAGAAAATCGGATCCAAGACAAGGGTGGAGCTGCACAAAGACCAGGAGAAGCACAACAAAGAAGAAAACAAGGAGGACAAAAACCTAGGAGAAGAAACTTGCAAGTCAAACATACCCTAACTTCAAGAGTTCATTAAGTCTTTATGTTTTTATTTTTAACTTTATTTTATTTTTATTTTTATTTTATTTTGTTATGTTTTGTATTTTTAAGAATATAGACTTGACTAAATTATTTTTATTATTATATGTGGCTAAAATATTTTTAGGATTTGTTATTTGAATTATTTGGGACCCTTTGGTTATTAATTTGTGTTGTTTATTGAGCGTAAACCCTACAACAAATTGAGAGAGTGAATTGAGTAATTTGTATTAGATGTACAACGAGAGTTGGTATTTAATAGACCTATAGACAATAAGATATTAATTTATTAGGAAGAGATTTCAATTAATTAATATTCTGCCTATATGATAGTTTTATATCTAGTTAAATGTTTAGGAAAGGCTTTGCATGTCGAGAGATCCCCAAGTTAATCATAGATTATTTAATTAGTGACATTTAGTTATGCCTTCAGAGAGGGTAACTAAAATATTAGGAAATCTTAGGCCAAATATAAATTAGATTAATTAACCAAAGGAAATCAAATAAGGATAACGACAAATCCTATTCTTAAATCTTGATTTTCTTTGAATTTTCAGTTTACTGTATTGCAATTAGTTGTGTTGCTCGCTCCTGCTTTCAAATTTGTTTGCGTCTGATATATATTTTTTCTTTTTTATTTTATTTTTTTAAATCAATTTCTTAAACAAAGTGTAAGCTAAATTAATAGGGTTTCGAGATACAATCCTCGTGGGATCGATATCCGATCTTTACTATAAGTATGACCCGTATACTTGTGGTTTTGAGTGTAAAACTGGTAGTTTGTTTCGTGAACTAATCAACTAGCAAATAAAATCCTTATCAACTTGTGTATGGTAAAGCTTGTCGCTTCCCTTTAGAGTTAGAACATAAGGCTTATTGGACAATTAGGAAGTTTAATTTTGATTGGAAGTTTGTTAGCAAGAAAAGGTTGTTACAACTTGACGAATTAGAGGAACTAAGGTATGATGCTTGTAACAATTCTATTTTATATAAGGAAAGGGTGAAGAAGTGGCATGATAAACACGTTAAGAAGAATGTTTTAAAGAGTGGAGACTTGGCGCTTTTGTTCGACTTTAGACTTTCTTTTTTTTTCGAGAAAACTCAGGTCAAGATAGAGTGGCCTATTCAAAGTCATTAAAGTGTCTAACCATAGAGCCTTAGAATTAGAAAATAACAAAGGTGAAACATTCAAGGTCAATGGGAATCGATGCAAGCTTTACCTTAGGGGAAGACTCTCATATAAAAGAGAACTAATTTTTTCCTGTACTTTATTCTTTCATAACTTACTTGAACCTTAGTCAAGCTTATGACCTTAAATGAAGCATGTTGTGTCTATTTTAGGTTGTTAGATTTTTTATTTCTAAGTTTTTAATTTTTTTTTGTTGCATTCTCTTAATCTTTTCCTTTGTTTGGAGTGTGTTTTCTTGATTTTGACTGATGTTCTTAGGTTGAATTTGTTGTTAATTCATAAGTTTGAATGTTTGAAGTGAGTTTGCAATAACTTGTAGTCTCATTTGTGAAAATAGGCCAAAATAAAGGAGTTCCTTTGTCACTCTCGTGTTCCAACACAAGGGCGACATAGAATGTTAGAGTGATACAAGTTATCTCAATAGCTTGCTCTTTCTGTTTCACCCTCTTCCTCTTACCATAGCTGACCCTATAACACATTTTCTAGCCTCCCTACATCATTTTGCCTTAAATTATTATAAGTTTTAGTGGTTTCTTCATCAAAATTTCAAAATTTCTACAATTTTTTTCTTCCTCTTTTCTCTCTTACTATTCATGGTTTTTCAAGCACTTAGAGGGCTATTTCATGTTTTCTTTAGGTCTTACAATTTGTGTTTTATTTTATGGATGTTTGCCCTCCATGCCTCCAAGAACAAAGTACATTATTCAGAAATTTGTCCGTTCTATTGAGGCTAAAGTTGGTGAGTGTGCAGCAAAAGAAATTGCTGCAGATTATGGAGCTCCATTTCCCATCTATGCTGAGGAAGAAGGTGAGTGTTATAACCTTATTAAAGTTACAACCATTGTTGCTCCTAGGTATTTCAATTTGAACTCTTGGAAGAGAAAGGTCTTAAAGAAAGGTCCTTGAATTGAGTAAAAAGTGTGGTTTGGAATCTTTTGTGTAAAAAGAATATCCTCTTTTAAAAGACCTTATACTTGAAATTTTCACTTCAACACATTATGAATCCATGATACTAAATGCTTTTTGGTTTAAATTGAGAGGTTAAGCTCATAATTTGAATTAAAAAATGTTGAATAAGATATTTCATTTCCTAAAATCACATGTTAAAGATACATATCAAGACTATCAAGTTTCAACATATTGTAAATTATTAACTAAATTGCATGATTTTAATGCTCATAATGCTTCATATGCATAAGTGAAAACATTTTCTTCTATACAAATTCATGTGTTATGCTATTTTTAATACGAGTCAAAGTAGCAAATGTTCTTTTAAGGACATTTTTTATTGGTGCATGGATGCCGAAGTGAAGATTCAGACACCTTTTATTTGTGCTACATGGATGCTCAAGTCAAGATTCGCACATCTTTTAACATTTTGAGTGTTTTAGGCTAATCTGTTACCAAACAGAGCAACTATTTTGGAATGGGGTACATTACTACTAACTTGGCTTATCATTATTCAATTACTACTAATGTTTTGACAACAATACATTGTGAATATTTTAATATCCCATATTTAAGAAGAGTTAAATTTTTGGAGCACCACAATATGGAACTCTAGAACCCTCGCTCTGGTACTGCTATTAAACATAAGTTCACCCGAGGAGCTTCTCGTTGCATTGTTTAACCTGAATTTCATGATGCATCTAATGATGAACTTGAGAAGCTCTATTGGTAATAAGAACCCAATGTAATGTAGGTTCCAATTAATTTTGATGATGAAAAAACACTTTTTCTACTAAACTATTTGTTTAAAGTATGCTAAAAAGATAGGTACATCAGAAGTAAGATGTTGATCAAGTTGTAGTGGTCACTTTTGAATGAAGATTGACTGATCGAATAGTGGTGTGTTTGGCTTTTGTGAGGTTATTCTTGAGCCTTTAAAAAAGAGAGTTAAGAGATTATTCTTGAGCCTACAAAAAGGATTTGTCAAAAGGTTATACTTGAGCCTTTTAAAAAGTAAAGAGGATTATAATTGAGCATAAAAGAAGTTTGTATGTTAATTTTATATTTGCATTACTTATTTCATCTTAAATAAAGTGCAAGTTTCTTTTCATTTTACTTGTTGCACATTTGTTTTAGCTTCCATAAATTTGTTAAATTGTTTTGTGTGATTCTTTCTTAAATTTTTTAAAACATAATTCACCCCCTCTTAGGTGCCATTTAGGACTACTAACTTTAATGTTTCCAACATGGAATTTTATGACTTTTAGACAAATTTAAGCATTAGAAACCGTAGGACTCTTTGCATATCATCTTAGGACATACCAAAGGCTGTAAGAATAGGTTTTTGGTGGCAACCTTAAAGAGGAAACATATTAACCTTAGGATTGATCAAGAGATTTCATCTTCCATATTTTCCAACATGGAGGGTGTGAAGAGAAGAGTTCCAAGCTTTATATAATTTTATTCTTTTCTCTCTTTTATACTTTTTTGCATGGAAGACATGTTGGTTAATGGTTATATTATTATTAGGCGGGCCTAAACTCTTTGTAAGAATTACTCTTGAACTATTTTGTGAAACTATTACTTATTAATTCATTGAATGAATGTTTATTCTGTTTATTATCCTATACCTTTCAAGAAATTGAAAGATTAAGCTAGGGAATTGGTGTTGGGTTGTACAATTAAAAGATTTCGTAGATTGAGAAATCACAAGACTAATTATATCTTATTTCAACTAGGAACAACTAGTTACACCTTGAGAGAGGGTGACTAAACCTTAGGAAATAGGTTTAGAAACAATTCCTAGGCTTAAACCTTAAAATTCCAAATTCCTACACTTTGTTCCTTTGATTGTTCATTACTTATTTTTTCAATTTTAGTTTAGTTTTTAATTGTTGTTGTTTCAAATTGTTCCTTCAAAAAATTTTAACTTGAATTAAGTTTGTGATTAATTATAGTCTTTGTGGGATGATATCCGCTGATACTACACGTTTCGATCCGCACACTTGTAGCATTAACGTAAAAGAAGTTAGTAGTTTGTAAAGCGATTAATAGTGATAAGTGATTGGTGACCACATTCTTTACTTCATTCTTACCTTTAATTTCAATGTTAAAGTCTTGAACAATAGCACCCATAGAATGAGCTTTGGATTTGCATTAATCTATGCCAAAGGATAACGCAACATATTATAATATGTAAAAACAATAACCTTTGATCCTTAAAGATAGTACCACTTCTAGCAATTCCTTCTTGGCTATAGTGTCATTCAATTATACTTTGGCTAAGGTTGTGATTGCATAGTTTGTATCTTGTAGCTTCTGGTCCTTCCACTATCCTAGCACACAATCTATGGTAGGCTCGTTAGAATCATATATAATTTCGAATGGTAAAGACCAATCTAATTTTGTCAAAATAGGTGAAAATATGACTGCCTTCTTCAATATAGTGAAAGCATTTTAACAATGATAGTCGAAATGAAAAAGTGTAATAAGTTTATGAGAGGTTTACCAATAAGAGAGAAAATTATTATAAATCGTCGATAAAATCCTACATGTCCTCAAAATGCTCAAATTCCCTTCACCTTGTTTTATGGTGGGAGCTTCTTAATGACCTCAGTTTTAACTCTATTCACTTCGATACCCTTATAACATGTATTATGACCTAATACTACACTCTCATGCACCATGAGACACATTTTTTCCAATTAAGGACCAAGTGGGACTCCTTACACCATTGAATAGCTCTGTCTAGATTTATCAAGCAATGATCAAAAGGATCTCCAATGACTGAGAAATCATTCATGAATGCCACCATTGTGTCTTCAATCATGTTTGCAAATATGACCATCATTCTCCTTTGGGACACGACTGGTGCATTGAAAAGACTAGAAGGAAAATTTCTATACATAAATGTTCTATAGGGGTTTATGAAAGTGACATTCTCTTTATTGTTTGGATATAGAGAAATAATATTGCAACCCGAATAACTATAATGGAAGCATTAGAATACATGCCTAATTACTCTCAATCATTTTGTCCACAAAAATGCTAAGGAAAATGACCCTTCTTAGTCACTAAGTAAAGCTTCGTATAGTCAATACAAACTCTACAACATGTGATAGTTCTTATTGAAATCATCTCGCCTTTTTCATTTTCCATCACAATCATGCCTCCTTTCTTTCGTACCCATTCTAGTACGCTCACCCAGTTACTATTCAAAATTGGATAAATAGTTCTCTCATAAAAAAGATCCACCACCTCCTTTTTAACAACCTATTATATATTAGGATGGTCTCATTTAACACTTTTTAACTTTTTAACAATCCTCTTCAAGGCTAATCCTAAGCATCACCACATAGGGTTAATTTTTCTAATGTTTGAAATTTGTCATCCTATGGCTCTTATCCTCATCTTAATGATCTATCCTACCTTCCCTTCTTTCTTTAAATTCATTTTTTGCATATGATAATTTTCAATGTATGATCTTTATTTAAAAGGGTCTACTTAAAGTTTGAGGGCAAGAGTTTTAAATCCAATGTGGGTGGCCTCTAAATGGAAGATGGAATGGTTGCTTTAGTTATCACATATGTTTCTTGTTTTTTCTTCTCCCCCAACTCTTCTTCCTCTAAACCTTCATTATTTATCAACTCAATGACTTCCTCAACTTACTCCCCTCAATCTTTCACACTTTAATTAGCTACATCTATTTTCATGTAAGTACTTCTTTCTACTGGATATCTCAAAGAGTTTCTCATGCTAAACACTAATTATTCATCCTTAAACCTAAGAACTAACTTCCCTTCATGCATATCCACAAGTACTCTCCCAATGTTCATAAACAATCTCCCCAAGATAAATAGAAGATTGCGATCTCACTCAAAATCTAGCATAAAAAAATTAAACAAAATTATAAACTTCTTTCTCCTTAACTAACGAATATTCAACCATTCCAAAAGACTTATTTATGAATTGGTCCGTCAATTAGATGAGCATATAAGTTGGATTTTTTTCTCCTAGCCCAATTTCTTGACAATGGGTGAAGGCATCAAGTTAATGCTTGCCTATAAATCACAAAATTATTTAGAAAATTCAAGATTACAACAAAAAAAAGGGATAATAAAACTCCTTAGACATTGTAATTTAAATGGCATGTGGTTGGTAAAGATGGAGCTACTACTCTCCATTAAGGATACTATTTATTTTTCATCCCAACTTTGTTTGTTGGTTAAAATACCTTTAAGAAACTTGGAATACTAAGGCATGTTCTTTAAAGCTTCTGTAAATGACAAGTTGATTTTCAAATTCTTCATCTATTTCAGAAATTTAGCAAATTATGCATCCATTTGGTTTTTCTTTATTCTTTATAGAAAAGGGAATTTTTGGCCCGTAAGGTGGTGATGGCACACAAGGCTTCTCCTCATCCATCTTTTCTTTTATCCCTTGGCTTTCCTCTGTGTGGTTTTAATCCTTCTCTATTGACTCCTCTAGCTACTTGCCACTTCAAACTATAATCACCTTCAATTGCTCCCTTTTATTAGATTTCATGTTAATCTTCTTGTTGATAATGCATTGGCATGATGTTTAATTTGAACATCCAAGTCATGGATAGAAGAAGCATATTTCTTCACTATTTGGTCTAATTTAGCTTCCATCCTATTTTGACCTTCCACTTGAATAGTAAACTTGGAGCCTAAAACACCCATAAACCTATCCATCTTCCACTCTAAGGACCCAAGTCTATCATGTTGAAAACACAATGGGCCTAGTACTATCACATTTTTTCATACATTGTTTGTCCAAGACATGTTTTTGTGGTTCTTCCACCCCCAAATATATGAATCTAAATAAGGATTATTACCTACTCTTTGTGGTGCCCCCATATAATTTACATGTTCCATGCCACTATTATCCATCATGAAACAATTAGCTATCCCATGGCTTTGTTGCCCACATAACTTGCATTTATGTTACATAACCTTCACTAAGGAGGAAAAAGTTTTCTATGAGTTACTTTCTTGGTTAGGGAAGATATTTTTCTTGTAGTGTATAAAATAATCCATGGTTATCATTCCATTATTCTCTTTAAGGCTTTGCTTTTTGATCCTCTCCATTGTCCATAGGCAATTGTTGTTTGTGATCTCCTCCAATAGGTCATGTGCAGCATCTATTATTTTTCTTATGAAGGAACTTTTAGCTATTGCATTTATAGTCCCTCCTATATGTTGATTTATTCCACTGTAAAATATTTGTAAGAGGAACTCCTTACGCACATGGTGGTGTGGGTAGCTCCTTCGTAACTCCCTAAACTCGTCCCATACTTCATACAATGACACCACATCAATTTTTTTAAAGTTAGTGATTCTTGTAATGATTCTTGTAGTCATCAATAAAGGGAAATATTTAGCCAAAAATGCTTAGATAGCCTTCTCCTATGTTGTGAGGATTTTAGGGTTGAGAGAGTCTAAGCGTGCCTTAGCTTGATCTTTTACTATAAATTGGAATAGTCTCATCTTCATTGGATTATCTTATTGTCTATCATACCGAGACGAGTCAAAAATCTCTAGAAAATTTGCTAGAAGTGTGTTAGGATCCTTATTAACCAAACCATAAAATTTCAAATTTGTTTAAAACATGTTCAACAAAGCTAGCTTTAACTCAAAGTTGTTTGCTTGGATAGGAGGCCTTGTTTTCCCTTATTGATTGGCATTGAAACCTAGCCTCATCAAGTCTATAAGGGTCCTTTGGTTCCCTCCTTACTCTTTGTTTTCTATCATGGTTCTTTAAGGGTCCTTGCTCTTTCTTTGGTTCCCTCCTTGCTCATTCTTCTTATCTCCGTCTTTTGCATCGTAATATCTAAAATTTTTGCATCAACTAGCTTGTTTCAACTTCTCGTGATCCTTGTGTTCATGCATTGACAATTTCGAAAGGAGAATAATCAAATTTTATAAATGAAAATAACCTAAAGTGAACATAATGCTAAATTAACTAATCCATGTCAACAATCCCAAAAACTTTGTTTCTAGTATTAATTTTATAACGCAAGTATACAGATTGTACTTTTGTAGCATAATTGATATCATCCCACAAGTATTTGGTCCAATGGCTAGTTTTGTTTACATGTTTTATCTTTTTTTATCCTCTAAATTACTAGTTTTTGTTAATCAATGATTCTAAACCCTTTCAAACCCTTCCCTAAACATTTCTATTAGTTATTTTATGCTCTAATATTAGATTTCCAAGAAAAATCACTCTCTCACTGAAGGTTGTCAGACACTTTTTCTATTTTAATTTCAATATGCTCTTTTATTCATTTAATTTGTTTATGAGCTTACAAATTTGTTGTTTTCAGGTGTTTAATTGTTCTAGTTTTTTTAATTCTTATTTTTTATTTTTAGGCTGATCATTTTTGTAGATTAAAGCTTGAACTCATACCTTTATTAGAACTATCTCACCATCTTCTGTTCTTAATTTAATCTTAATTTTTTTCATTTTAATATATTTTTAAAATTATGAAATTATTATTTTCTGTTTACTTAAGGTGTTTAGAGTGTGTTTAATCTTTGTTTCGAATGTTTGGAAGTCTTTCTTGATTATTTTAAGAATAAACATTCAGACACTTGAAATTGACTTGTTTTTTTCTACTCTTACTTCAATCAAGTGATTTGCTATTGAAATTAGCTTATAGGTGTTTAGCTCCATTGATGATAGTTAGTTTACATGTTCAAGAACATCATTTATCAATTTTGTGTATTATTAAATTGTTGTATTTGCATATTAAGGGTCATTTAGTTGTAAGCATCATAACTATCCAGGTTTATTGTTTTAGATTTGTTTCATATGTTCAAGTGCTTAAATTCAAATTAATTGCTTTTGAATGGTTTCATCTTGATTATTGACACCATTAAGAGTTTCATTGAATATTTAAGTTAATTTCTCGAGCATCATTTGAGTAATTGGAAGCTATTATATTCACATATATATAAGCTGCCCAGATTTTGTGTTTTTCTTCGTTTCTTCAGTTTCCATCATACATGTAAGTTTTTTTCATTGAATGCATAGAGCCCTTAGTTTAAATTTTCCTTAAGTGAAACACCCTCTTAGGTGTGTTTGGTTACTTGTAAAGTGGGATTTGTAAACTTGTTGAATTTTTTTAATATTTTTTATTTTTAAAGGCTCCTCTTTGCCATATAAAGATTGTGGCAAGGTTATAATTCACCCTTATTAAAAATATTATGTCTTATAAGCTTACCTTTCGCCCTAGAAGAAGATTGTACTTGCATTGATTAGTTAGTTAAATTTTTGTCAAGTTGCTAGAGAGTGTATTAGGAAGTTGTTTAGGATTACTAAACCACTATAAGTTTTGGTGTTCCTTCTTTCCCTTATCTCCTTATTTACTACTTAATTTTGTTGTTTGCCCATTATTTTAATTGTTATCATTTGGCTTTTTTTTTCATATCATTATACGTTGAATCTTATTTTAGTAATTGCATTTAGTTTAAAATGTTTCAGGTGGCTAGTTTAATTGTTTGAAAATTTTTTAATCCCTCAATTCACCCTCCCCATTTTGAAGTGCCTTTAGTGTTTACAAAAACCCTTAAAAGGCCTAAATACTATAAATAGCACATGAATTGAACATCAAATGGAGCTTAGATGCATTCATTTTCTGTACACATTCCAACTATGTCCATTTTTATTTTCTATGAACTCCTAATCAATGTTTCTATATGTTCGAACAAGCTCTCAAACATTCAGTATCTCTAGCTTAGGTAAATCTTACAAGCTCTAGAAATACCCTTATTTTCACTAAAACCTAGAATAAACTCTTTAGATTTAATAATGAAGATGCCTTAGGTACCAAGGAAAGATTAACTTAGGCAACTAAATTGCGAACTCGAAAAGTATAACATAAAGGAATGGAACCCTAGATTAGTTGGTTTAATATCATAAAAAATCCAACTAACCTATTACTACTTTTGAAAATCGCTAAGGACAATTACACATCATTTTCTCAGTTCTAGCATTTAAATTAGGACATTACCTAAAGGGTGATCAATCATTAAGATAAGACCTAATTCATGTCATTTAAATAAAGTGCTATACTAACCTAAGCTTAAAAACACCAATTTAATGCAAAACCAATTCATATTTTTGCAACTAATCATCCCTCATCTCCCCTACACTTCAAGCCCATAAGAAACTAACTACATATAAAATGAAAAAAAATTAATTAAAAGAAAACAAAGGTTAGAAAATATAAAACACCAAAGAAAAGGAAGACAATTCAAGATCTAATCTAACACTATATAAATTTAACTAAGTGTTAGGCTTGGATTTCAATAAATTTTCATATAAGCCAATTTAATGTACATTTGCTTCTAAGTGATGCTAATGTGTTTAAATATCATTTGTGTTCATGTACAATGCATATGAAAGCTAAAAAGTGGAGAAACTTTCAAAATTGTAGATGAAAAACCAGATTTTAGGAGTTAAACGACACCCCCTTTCACCCTGCTGTTACACTCCGCAAGCCACTGTTTTACTCTCGAACACAGGGACTTAAATGATGCTTCTATAGCCAATCATTTTACTGTTCTTTAATCATCGTTTTGGTAGTTATCATGTTATTTCCAACTGAAACTTGCTCTTCTACTTGTTGGAACTTGCCCAGCTGGTTCCTACTTGTAGTTAACATATATAAGAAGCTACAAAGTACATTTTTGAAAAAGTTAGGATGGATTTAAAGGGGGAATTCAAATGAAAACCATATTATCTTCTTTTTTCCTTAGTTTTTAGGGGTTTTTTCTTTTCCTTTCAAGGGAGAATTCACAATCTTTTTCCTTAGTTTATTCCATCATTTGGTACTTTTTAGACATTAAATCTTGTTTATGCTCTCTTTGTTCATATATATGGCGAGAACATGGGCTATTTTGTTTTAATTAGAATTTCCTTGTTTATTTATGATTTTTGAGCTAAATTCTATCTAAGGATAGGTTCTTGAATGTATTGAGTAAGTTTATAACATATGATTCGATGATAATCTTTGTTTATTTGAGATCATAATGCTTATTTTGAGTTGAGTACTTAAAATATGATTTAAAATGGTTAAAGATTCGAAAATCTATATTTTAATCATTGGATGATCCAGTAAACAGCATGGTTTAATTCAAGCATCTGAGAAATCTAAGTTGGTTATCATGAGGGCATTAATCTTGAATGTGGGTTTTAAGATTAAAATTTCCTAAACTTTATGCTTACTCATTAGACTTGTGAGTGGACCAAACCGTGAACTAAGAATGTTAGAGAGAAGGCAATGACTTAACCATATATTTGTCTTAAATTAGTGAAGGCCATATATTAGAAATTCAAATCCATTTCATAACTTAGTTAAGTCGTTTAGGCCCAATCCTTAGCCATTTAATTAATTGGTAATCCTTAGATAATTTGGAGTTCAATTATGAAGTTGAAAGCTTTTTAGTTCTTTTTAGTTAAACTAACCCTTCCTATATTAAAGATATTGAGTTCCTTAGTTAATCGTAATCTGATTGTCTTAGTATGCAACAATTTTATCTATGGGTTTTGACATTCTAGAGTCTTAAATATGCTCTATTTTATTAATTATATCCAGTATATTACTGTTAAGTTGATTTGGATTTAGATTGGAATTGCATGTGAATTGATTGATTAATTGATGATAATTAGTGATACCAAATCAACATAGTAATAAAATATTAATTAATTAATTAACAAAAAATTAATTTAACAAAACTTAAATGAAAACTCTAAGAAAAAACTCCAACATACAAAAATTGAATTTATCTATTTGACATCCTAAGAACATGCATAAATTTCACTTAATAAACAAAACCTAATTGAAAAACCTCAAGAATAAGCCAAAAACCCAAGCTTAAACTACTGGAATTAATGCTGGAAATTAGTGACAAAAATCAATAACATAAAACCAAATTTCGTTTCATAAGAAAGAAGAAAGCATTAAATTAGTGAACCAAAATGAATAACAATCGGCTAACATAAATGTAAAGCATACAAACATAAATGAAACAAAGAAAACTAAATAAAGGAATGAATAAAATATAGAATAAAGGAAAGAAAAATGAAAACATGCTCTAGCCAAAATTGTTGGCCAAAGAGAAATGCTCCAAAGTATATGCAACTTACTTATCCAAGCTTCATGCTCTGTGCTCTCCTTCATTCCATTGTTCAGTTGGATCTTTTTGTATGGATTCTTGCATCTAAGGTTTTATGCATATCTTTCTAGACCTCCTTATGTTTTTTTCCTCCGACTATTAGGTCAAAATACAGTTGCCATTTTATATGATGATAGCTCCCCATTTACTCCACTTATTGATGTCGTATTAAAGGAAATACTTGCCTCCTGCCAATGCTAGAAGTTGTTGCATTTTGGTTAAGAGCAAGTTTGCTCTTTTTAGGCTTATGTATATATGTATATATATATATCTATTTCTATTTCAACATTGAGATGGCTTTTAAATGTTTGCTCAATTTTCTTCTAAATATTCATGCATTGACCCAAATTTTGTACTAAGATAATAAACCTTCATTAAGCATAATATAATACAAATTAAATATTTTTATATCTTTAATAAGAATGAATTAATATAAAATCACATATCATAATATAAAAAAATTCATTCCTATCATAAACCTAGTAATCAAATCAGAAATCACTAATAGGTTGATCAATCCTATAAATAATCTCTAATTCGTGGCATTAAATCAGAGTTTCCATTCAACCCTAACATAAAAACATAAAACCCAATAAAATGTAATTCAATTCTTACAATACAACACATTATTCCTTTAAATATCTTTTAACATAAATAAAACTAATCTAACATGTTGAAATTAAACAAAACACTAACTAAAATTGCAAAATCATAAAGGAAAAAAGAAAGACAAGGTTGAACCTAAAGATTAAACCACTATATTAACGATATTCAAAGGCTTAACAACTATTTAATAAAACATAAATGAATAAATAATAAAAATAAATGAAAAAGGAAAGATAATAGAGAAAACATAAATAAGACCAAAGTTTAGTAGTCAAACACTTAATCCAACAGTAGAAACTAATATTAGATGAAAACAACATGAAAAACAAAGCTTAAGGAAAACTATAAGAAATAAGGATGTCCAAGTGGGAGCAAACAAGCTTGACTAAAATCTTTTCCCTTTCTTTATTTATATGCTTATTCAGGGTTTTAGGATGAATTAGGAGTGAAAAGGCAAGTTTGCCCTTTGATTTAGAGTAGAATAATGTTTTTCTGGGACTTAAATAGGCCTTAAGAGTGACTTAAACTGTCATTTATAGATCATCACTTAATGTTTTGGAAAATGGATTTCAGTGATGGTTTCACTAAAACAAACGAAACCATTTAGCTTTAGCAACACTCTCCTTTTAAGTCTATATCAACAGCTCCTTCGCCTAATTTGGTATAATTCTTCTCTAAATTTCATCTTTTCATTTTATATTAGTGTCTTAAGGTCAAGCTACATTTAAACTCAAAGTGAACATAAATTAAACATTTAAACATCATGTAAGCCCTATGGCACCCAAGAGGGGGGTGAATTAGGAGTTTAAAAATGCTTGTGGAAAGAAAACACTTTAAACACCTTAGGTCAATTTCAACTTAAATTAATTTTCTAAATAAAATTTAACCTTAATGAAATGCCAAACTTTATCCCAATATTAAGCAAATTCAAGCAATGAAGCTTGTTTTTATTGTTTTGTATGTGTTTTTCTAAGTGTTTTGCATATGTTTATTGCATATTAGGTTATTTTTATTTTT
>JAOXYD010223031.1:0-18786 GCA_028565735.1 Pinacopodium congolense
CCCCCCGGGGGGGGGGGGGAGGTTAAATAAGTGAGTATACGGAAATTGATTTACAGTGATTTAGTGGATAACCCATACCTTCAATCACTCTTTAACCATATATTGAAAATTTCATTACATTAGTCTTCTTCACGAGAGAAGACCATTCCTTACAACTATCTTTTTCACAGGAAAAAATCAGCCCTTACAACTGTGTTCTCCACGAATAAAGACCAATCCTTATAATTTCAATTTAATAAGACCAACACACCTAAACATAAAAAAAAGATCTCACTTGATCAACCAAAGTGTTTAGAAAAGGTCTCATAGCCAACTCAATGAAGAATGAACAACACTTCATAATAAATCACTCAGAACTAATGATCATTGCAATGCTTGTTGATTTACTTGTACTTAATATGATTCCTTACACACACTTCAAGACACCTATTTATAAGAAAAAAATCTTTCAACTAGCTTTTTGTTATTGTTGGCATACACTAAAATTTATTTATCACAAAATTCCCAGTGAAAGTAGCCTTTGAAAAGTAGATTTTCCGACTATTGGTTGACAAATCAGAACTACTAATCAACTAGTCTTTTCATAAACTAAAATTTTAACGTTTTAAACACATTTTAATTAATTTGAACAACTTTAAAACATATCACAACATTTATTTTCAACAATTCTTTATGTACACACACATATTTGCACATGAATGGGCATGAGCACACGCACATGCGCAAACACACACACACACACACACATATGTACACACACAATCTCTCTCTCTCTCTCTCTCTCTCTCTCTCTCTCTATCTCTCTCTCTCTCTCTTCAAAGTAGTTCTTAAAAATATTTTGATGTATCAAGAGGATACACACATTTCCTATTTATTATGTAACCTATATGTACAAATTCTAAACATGAATTCTTATACATAATTTTTAGCTCTTAAAAATTTGGAAAGATCAACATATCACATATAATAAAGAGTTACTATTTAAAAAATCTCTATGTTTATCTTTAAGTATTTATTCAGCCCTTTAATATTTAAATATAATCTCTTTAGCTTTAATGCTCCAATATTGGTTCCAATTTGCATTGATTTAACCATTTCTCTTTCTCATCTTCTTAGTACATCAAAACACAATAAAACCATTAGTAGCAAGATTGTTTTGTCATCGTCAAAACCTAGATGCTTTAAATCTCTATCTTGATCTCTGAACGTTTATTCAACACTTTAATGGTCAAATATCATCTCTTTAGCTTCAATACTCTAACTCTGGTTCCAATTTACATTGATGCAACCATTTCACCTTCCTATTTTCTCAACACATTAAAACACAATAAAATAATTAATAGTAAAGATGTCTTCTTATCATTAAAACCCAGGTGGATCCTCCTTTAATTAAACAACATCTATGCGTGAAATCACTTACAAAATAACATATGAGGGTATCAAATAAGTAAAAAGGAGTAAAATTAGCTTGTTTACTCATCATTATAAACTGTATGTTGAAAATATTTCTTCCATGTATGCTAAATTCATTGATATTATAAATTCTCTCAAATGATTAGGTAAAAGTTAAACTAACATTAAATTAATAAGAAAGATCTTAGAGTCTTTACCTAATTTATAGTAAGCCAAGGTAATGACAATATAAGAAGAAAAGGATCTAAATCATTTACCCTTGAAAGAACTGATAAAATTTGTCTTTACATATGAGATAAAACTAAAGATAACATAAGAGGAAGAGAGTGTATGCAAAAACAAGAACACGGCTTTCAAGATATCAAAGAAAGAATAGTGATGATGAATCTTCCACTAGTGAGAATGATGAAGAGAAGAAAACTTTACTTACAAAAAAGTTTAAGAAATTCTCAAAGAAGAAGAGCTTTACTAAAAGAAGGTACTTTAAAGAATGTAAGTATGATTCAAAACTTAAATTTTCTAATATTACTTGTTTTGAGTGCTGGGAAACTAGCAATATAAGGTTATAATGCCCTCTCCTCAAATATGGAGAAAAGAATGAAAAAAAAGAATAAGGATGCAAGGAAGAAAAAAACTTTAAAAGTCACAACATATAATGGCATAAGTGAGTTCGAAAGTGAAGAAGTGGTCCATATGTGCTTCATAGCAAATGAAAAGGTACCATCCTAGTCGAATTCTTATAATGAAAAAGAGAAATTTGTCCTCTAAGTATAAAAAAACATCTAAATTATTAGATACATGCAAGTTAGAAAATGAGAAATTGAGAAAAAACTTACATAACATAGAATTAAAGAATATGGATAATGGTGATATACAAAAATTGATAGATGAAAATGCATCTTCAATAATGGAATTTAAGAGCCTTAAGGATTTATTATTTAAATTCACTAAGAGTAATGAAAAGTTAGAATGCATATTACAAGCACAAAAACCTTCAAATGATAGATGTGTTATATGATATACCTTTGAAAATGCACCATCAAGTAGTAAAATGATCTTTGCTGAAGAAAAGAACCTAGATGATGAGAATATACCTAAACTGCATGAATCAATCGCATCTATATCCATATCACAAATTATAAGAAAGTTTAATGGATACATGTATAGTCCTAAGGTTAGACCTAGAAATGCAACTCATTAAGTTAGACATCCTACCTATGTTAGGACCTAATATCATACACCTAGGCCTCTTATTAACACATGAGGACTTATGATAAAAGACTTAGAAATACACATGGGAACATATATATAGGGCTCATCATCATCCACCTATGATTTCTAACTTTTGTTGATATTTTGGTCATATTGAAAGATTTTTTTATATTAAACAAAGAATATGGAACAATATGTCAAAAGGATGGAATAATAAGAAACCAAAAAAACCTCAAGGACCTAAATTAGGGTGGGTAACAAAAATACATCGATTTTTTTTCTAGGTTAATGGATTTGAAGGGTATCTTTAAGATTAATAACATAATCACCAAATCACCTAGATACATTGTTAAACTAAGGAAAGAAATGAAGAGACATGTACTATTACATAAAAAAGAGATACATTTTTATCATGACTCTGTTGAATTAGATGTTGTAGAAATATGAATAGAAAAAGGTTGATACTTGATGTTTTGAGTGATTTTGATGCTATAGTTGATGAAGTTTAATTTTATTTGAGGATTGCTATATTTCTTATTTTGATTCATTGTATTTTGGTAGTTCGATTTTACTGTTTTGAGTTAATATAGGATGAAATGTGCAATTTCAATGCACATTAGTCAATCAATTTCTCCAGACAAGTTGAGTAGTGCACAATGGTTGACTGGTGGATACTGGTTGACTAATACTTAGAATTGGTTAACCAGTGTCATCAAATTTAAACCTCTTTTCTCCTTATCCAATTAATTTTTGTAAAATTTCCCCTCTATCTTAAGACATCTCCCTCTAATGATAATCTCCTCTTTTTTTTTTGTTGATTTTTTGTCCCTTTCGAGCTTCCATTTACACCTTACTACCTAACATAACATTTTTTCATCAAATCCCCCAAACTTATGCAATTTCTATTTTGTGACGCATCTTCTTTTCTCCAATGATTTATAGTTTTCTAGCAAGTTTTCTATAAGTCCTAAAGACACCTCAGAGGGGGTGAATTAGGTGTTCAAAAAGTTTGTAAGCTAGCAATCCAAACCAATTAAACCAATTTTAAACTATATATAATCCCTACTCTAAAATTTAACCTAGATGATATGCCAACATTTATAATAAATGTTTACAATATCAATATAAAACAATAATACAAAAAAATTGCAATAAAAAAGTGTAAAGTGAGGAGGATAGATTTTTATAGCAGTTCAACAACAACATCAATTGCCAATATCCACTCTTTAGAAATGATATAGAAAGTTTCACTAAATCTCAAAATCAAGTACAACTTCTTCTTTGGATGAAGAGAAACCTTTTACAATCCCAATATTCTTTTTGGAAGGTAAAGAGGAATATTTGACCAATCTTTTTCAAGGAAAATAGGATCCTATACAATCAATCCTAACTCAATAATTGAAAATTCCTCTTAAAAAAGTAATTACACCTCAATGGTCTTGAACTTGATAATCAATAATTGAAGGGCTTAAATGCTTTCCAAGATGAAAAATATGAATGATAATCCCCTTGAAAGCTTAACAAATTGCAAATTGTTGGATTTAAACTAAGAAAAACAAGATTGAAGCTTGAAAGCACAAGATTGCTCAAGGTAAACTTAAGATCACTTTAAACTTGAAGTATGATCACTTTGTATGCTCAAAATAATATAAAAATGCATAAATATCCTTTCAAAGCATTTAGCAATATTACTTATAGGGTTCTTGAGCTCAAATTCAGATTCGACACTTTAATTATTTTTTAGAAATGTAAAAAATTATTGTTTCCCGAACATAAAACTAATCATTATGTTTGATACTCGACTATTAATCGATTGATGTGAGTAGGTCAATCGACCAACCTACTATGCACTAGTCGACCAAAGGATGCTTAAATGCTAAATTGGTTGAATAATTAGGCAGTATTGCTGTACTAGTCACTTGGAAAAATAGATTGTAGGTTCTGCCAATTAGGAAAACTCAATTAAAATCAACTTTAATTCATTTCTTTCAATTCTAATTTAATTCCAATAAGTTTGAAAACATCTCCAAAGTGGTTTTGAATACAAAGACATTAAAATTAGGCTAAAAAACATAATTTGCCTTTGTTTGTGACAAATTTAGCCATATTTTGGAACTTTTGTTTTTATACCAATTCTAAAACAATCTTAAACATCTCAAATTGTTTCTTTTGCTTTATAAACATTACACACAAGTTTTTAAAACCATTTTAAAGGCTATTTCAAATTTCAATTGATTTAATTGACTTAAACCTAAAATTTGACCTATTTAGTAAAAAATTTATGCAACTAGAAAACATATGCAATGCAATATGAAAATTTGAGCCCATAGGTTATAAAAGCTCTGAGCAAAACTTACAACCAAATACAAATTACCTAGACAAATATCCCTGAAACTCCAAAATGTTTTATCTTTAATTTTCCTTAAATTTGTTCTTCAAGTCCATGCTTTTCACTTTGAATCAATACTAAATGTTCCTCTATTATAATCTTTACACCAAAAACTCAAATCATTAATAAAAATAATGTTTTGTCACTATCAAAACCAAGATTAGAACCTCTTTCGATTTAAAAATCTCTTCTTTTTTATGATGACAAAAAATGTGATATTATGGAGTAAAAACACATATCAAAACAAAAACTCTAATACCAATTACAAATGACACTCTCCCTTAATTCATGCATTAAAACAAAATTATACTCTCTGATAGGTTTGTCGTAGACCATCAAATAATAAAATACCTAACTAAACCTATTATATAGTAGGGCAAGTTAGGTTCGATCTCACAAAGAGCTTGTTGTGCTTATAAACTATTCCTAACATTGCGTAAAATAAAAAAAACCCTTAGATGCGAATGAACTTAAACTAAATTAAAAGACTAATAACGAATACAAAGTTAAAGATAAGAAACAAAAAAAAAAAGAGTAGCTAGGTGAAAAATATTTATGGGATTCAAAACTTATAATTGATTATCGAAATATATAGATTGCAATTAGTCTAAGATGTTAGCTTATATACACAAACAAGTTATTGTGTCCTACATTCCTCCGATCTTAGATAAATCCAACAAACTCTAAAAATATCCTTACTAACTACACGACAACATAGAATAAACTCTCTAGATTTAATAACGCAACATCTTTAAGTACTAGGAAATGATTAGCCAAAGCCACAATTTCATAAGCTCAGATTGTGTAACTTAGAAAATCAAAATCATAGGCTAATTGATTAAGTTTACCTCTAAATTTAATTAACCTATTGCACTTGTGGATTTAGCTAATAACAATCATGGATTAAAAATAAACCTAGCAATTGAACTAGAAATTAAACCTAGGATGGCCAATCCTATGTATTAATCCCTAACTCGTGTCATTGAACTGGAATTCCAATTCAAACCTGACCTAAATCACAATACCCAATTGGTTTCAATTCAAATCTCAGAATTATAAAGCCATTAACCCATTAATATCTTCCAATCCATAATAAAACTAAGCTAACATACTAAAATCAACAATAATATAAGCTAAAATTAATAAAACCCAAACTGAAATCTGCATAAATCATAATGAAAACAAGATAACAATGACTGGAAAATAAGGAAATGCTAGTCTATTAATCGAAACTCAACATTAAATAAGTAAATACCAAAATCTAAGTAAAATACATGAAATAAATCGGAAAAAATGAAATCAACAGCATCGTAAACACATTTTGAACAAGTATTTAGCAGCTTAACAATAAAATCTAAGGAGAGAGATCAAAACAACACAAAAATGCAAAGAAAACAACAAAAAAAACCCATGAAAAAACCTAAAGAACAAGGGCTGCCAAGGGGAGCCTCCAAGACTGACGTTTCTGCTCTCTCTTCTACCTTTTATATCTTCTCTTTAGGTTTTAAGGGTTTTAGAAATGAGTATATGAGTTTGCCCTTTGTTTTGGTATAAGATAACATTTTTTCTCGTCCTTTAGTGGCTCTTAACTATCCTTCAATGGGGGGTTTACTTCAACGACCGTTGATGTTTGACAACTTCTATCTCTCTTCATCTTTTCTACTCTAACACCTCCTACACACCTTTGATTGCCATGAATTTTGGTATGCAGGTTCCTCAAATGATGATATTGCATTCCATAAAAGTTGAGATCAATCTGAGCTCTAAAAGTGTACCTAATGCTTCCCCAAAGTCAGTTGGACCAAAATAGATGCTCAACTAAGATTGTCTTATTCATTTCTTTATCTACTCTTCATAGCTTGTCATATGGCCTTCAAATTTGGTGTGGAACTTCATAACATGATACGTTCAGTTCACACATCTTCTAGTTTCAGTTGTGCTCCAATTATACTCCAAACTTGGCCATTTCAACTTGTATTCCTGTCCTAAGTTCAAATATGTAAGTAAGCTCAAAAGGAACACAAATCAAGTATTTAAACATCAAAATAGGAATGAAGTGACATTGAAACACATATATAAATACTATGAAATGCATCTCTATCACTCTCCCTAAATATATGCATTAATACACTGAGGAACATTATCACATAAGGGGATGATGCATAAAAAACATATGTTAATGAATCTTTTTTCATAAAAAACACTACATTATACAAGTTTTACATAAAAAACACATATTAACTCACAATTTGCATGTTATGCATCAAAATCACATACTTTGTATTAAAATCATATTTTCACATATTATGTATAAAAAATGCAAAACATAAGCAAAAATATGATTTTAAAAAAATTCTCCTTAATGAAGTAACTAATATCACACAAACTTTTCTCCCTTTTTGACATCATTAAAAAGTTATAAAAGAGTTGAAATGATACCAATTGTTATAAAAAGATTTTATGGAGGAGATCTCCACATCATTAAAAAAATGCATAAATACTCAAATCAAAGTTAAAAGACATGCATAAACACAAATTTGAAATAAACCTACCATTAATCATCCCTAATTCTCTTTTAATAATAAAAACCTATCTTTATTCATTGTTTTAGTGAAGATAATGGCCAATTACTGTTGTGTGTTAATAAACTGCAATTCTATGTCACCTTATTGAAATGGATTTTTGGTTAAGCATATGGCATTAGTATTATCACACATAATAGGGATCTTATTAAGCTCTGTGTCATAATTTCTAAGTTATTGCCTAAGCTAAAGCATTTGAGCGCAACAACAACAAGCCACAACATATTTCTCTTTAGGAATTGATAAAGCCATCTAATTTTACTTCTTACTAAACTAAAATACTAATATATTTCCTAAAATTTGACAAGTGTTAGATGTACTCTTCCTATCTAGGAGATTATCAATATAATCTACATCAATACCAATTAAATCTATAAATGCAATCTTGAGATATCATAATCCTAAGGATATTGTACTACACAAATAACTTAAAATTCTCTTAACAGCTATATTGAACTAAATGAGGTTCCAATATTTGTTTGAATGATAACAAAACATGTTTACTTACTAATGATTTAATTTATGTTGTGAAATTTAAATAAAGGTGTATTTCTTGATGAATTCAATGTGGAAGGTCTAAGCGTAAGGGCAAACTGCAAGGAAATGGAAGGAAAAGCATTAAGCATGCTCCAAGAACTTAGTCAGGTAGTTTTGAATGTGTTTTAAGGTTTATTTATTGTTCAATTAATCTAAGGGCTCAATCTTATCATGTGTTGCATATAAATTTTAAAAGATTCATAAAGTTTCATTACATAGGCAAATTCATGATTTTGAAGTTATTAAACAATTTTATTTTTTCACATAGTTTCAAAATATGTTTTGTAACTTGTTTAAAGTCATGTTCATTGTTGGGAAAATGTTTGGCAAGGTTTGGATCATGTTTGAATCAAAATTTAAGTTTTTTATGCCTTAAAAGGTCGATGGATAAGGCTCGAAGGGCTCCTGTAAAAAATTTCGTTTAACCCCTATTAGTCCCTAAACTAAATAGAAATTATTCAATACCTCAACAACATTGTTTAGCTCTCTAGTTACTGCTATTTAAGTCTTTAACAAGTAATAACTAGTTTTCTCTTTCGGGTTTCAATGACTTTTTAAGTCTTGAAAGGCTAATTTTTTCTCTTAATGACTCTAACCCCACCCCTTCATATCCATATAAATAATATTACTAAACATTTCTATCAAATCTTTATGCACTCAAATCAATCTCACAAGCTAAAAAATCTCAAACATCTTAAAGTTGTCTTTATTTTTACTATTCTTGCTTCAATCTCATTTATATTCATTCTAATATATTTCTGGGTATAAAATTATTTTTCTTAGTTTGTTTAAGTATTCAAGAGTTTGATTGATCAAAGCACTAGATTTTTGGGTGCTTATTTCGTTAGTTTAAAGCTCAAGTTTTCATATATATCAAAATCAATTATAGTATTTCTGTTCTTGTTTTAATCCCAATTTTAACTCTCTAAATCAATTTTTGGGAGTTCAAATATACTATTTTTAGTTTTTTTTAGTGTTCAACAATTTTATTGATCATTTTCGTGAAATATTAAGTGTTTATATTGGCAAATTCAAGCACATAAAGTCATTAACATCATAACTATCCAGTTTTACATATTCTATCATTCATTCATATATTTGAAGCATTTAATTCAAAATTTTTTTCCAAATTTCTATATTCTCTTTGTTTAAGTCCTTAAGGGTTAAGTTATTATATAAGCAAATTTTTATAGGCTTATTTAATTATTTGTAAGCACTTATATTCTCATCTCTAAAAAATGTCTAAATTTGATTCATTTCAACTTTCACTTAATTATTCATCATATATACATGTTTTTAGAGATTCAAATATGCCATATTAAGTTTGTTTAAGCTTTTAAATGCATCTTTGTTCCACCATTTCATTATTGAAAGTAAAGAGTCATTGTTTAATTGAGTTTTAAGTGAAACATATCTTTAGGTGTATATTATTACTTGAAAGGGGATTATTAAATCATTTAGTTGCTTAATCTTGTAAAGGATCCTCTTTTTCATAAAAAGATTTGTCAAAATGTAACTATTCACTTTTAATAACAAGATTGTGTCTTGTAATTGTTACTCTTCACCCTAGAAGAAGATTGTACCTGTTCTTGAATAGTTAGTGGAATTTCCAAAATGTAGTTGGAGAAGCACGTAGTCCATATTTGGGATAGGTAAACCTTTATAAATCTTAGTGTTCCTCTCTTTCCCTTCAATTTTTAATTTTATGCTCTTGTGTTTCGTTTATTATTAATTGAACTTGTTCCATTTTCATTAGTATAACATATAATATTAGGTTGAATATTAGTTTAGTGATTGCATTTAGATTGAATTGTTTTAGGTAGCTTGTTTAATTAGTTTAGAAAATTTTAATCACTCAATTAACGCCCCTTTCCTTGAGTGTCATTTAAGGCTTACAATATAAAAAATGAGACTCTCTAGAACTTTATTAGAACCTAGCATATAAACAAATACTAAACATGATCTAGGCCTACTAATGGTAAGATATAGTAAGTTACTTATCATCCCTCTATTAGTTTTCCTTCTCCATCTTTATTTAACTTAGTTGTCATGCTCATAAGAGTTCCTAATGGCTTAGCTTGACCCATTTCAAGCCTTTTAAGTAACTCCTTTGTATACTTGGCTTGACTAATGAAAATTCTATCCTTTAGTTGCCTAATTTATAAACTAAGAAAGAAATTAAGCTCTCCGATCATACTCTTACTCTTTACTTAGACAATTCCTTTCACAACCTCTCATTAGTAACTCCAAAAATGTTATCATCAACATAAATTTAGACAATTAAGATATCATCATTTTCTTTCTTAATAAAGAGGGTTGTATCTAATTTTCCTTAGAAAAACCATTTTACAATTAAAATACACTTAATCTTTCATACCAAGCTCTAGGAGCTTTTTTTAAACCATATAATGCTTTTGAAATCTTGTATAAATGGTTAGCTGTAACATGGTTTTCAAAACCCTTTAGTTGTTCTACATACAATCCTTCTTAAATAAAACCATTAAGAAATGCACTCTTTATACCAATTTGAAAGTGCTTAAGCTCAAGTAGGATGCAAATGTTGATAACAACCTAATTGCTTCCAATCTAGCTATGGGTGCAAAAGTATCCTAATAATAAATTCACCCTTATTGACTATAACCCTTAGCTACTAATATAACCTTATTTCTTACAATATTCCTAGCTCATTAAACTTGTTTCTAAACACCCATTTAGTATCTATAATTTGATGATCATTAGGCCTAGGTACTAATGTCCAAATTTTATTCCTTTCAAATTGATTCAACTCCTCATTCATTGTTATAACTCAAATTTCATCATTAAGATCTTCATCTATAATTTTAGGCTCTATATGGAAAATGAAGGCAATATGACATAAATCTCTAAAGGATGATTTAGTGATTACATCTTTTTGCACATCACCTATAATTTAGTTTGAGAGGTGGTTTTTCTTAAGCCTAAAATCTCTAAGTAAACTCTTATCTTTCTTTTCACCCTCTCTTGGTTCAACAATGGGTTTACTAGGTGTAAGAAAGGTGTGTAGGTTATATCCTCTTTTTGTTCTTCTAAGCCTAGTTTCTCCTAATTCTTTAATAAGCCTATATCAACATCTTTTATACTCTTTTTCACATTAAATGTGTTTGATTCATTAAAAACAACATATATAGTCTCTTTATTAATCATAATTCTCCTATTAAGCACTCTATATGCTATACTAGTCAAGGAGTAACCTAAAAAAATAACTTCATCCATTTTTGCATCAACCTTACTTGGGTTATCCCTAATGTTCAAAATAAAGCACTTACACTTATAAACCTTTAAATAACCGAAAAAAAAACTTAGGAAGGTTATACTCATTTAATATTGTACTGGCCATCTCTTGTACGATTTTATTTTCCCTCTAAACAACTCCATTTTAAAATGATCTTAGGAGTAAATAAATTATGAAAAATTATATTTTCCTCACAATAAGACTCAAACAAATCATTTTAAAATTTCATACCATGGTCATATCTATTAGATGTAATCATATAATCTTTCTTAAGTTGAACTCCCATAGCAAACTTAACAAAATGCTTAAATCACTCATCCTTACTAGCAAGAAACATCACCCAAAGCCTACTAAAGTCATCAGTAATCACAAAAGCATACAATTTTTCACCTTAACTAGTAACTCTAAATGGGCAGATAAGTCCATATGTAAAAGTGTTAAAGATCTATATGTAGTTGCCAATTTCTTCTTTTTAAAGGAGCTCTTAGTTTGCTTCCCCATTTGGTAATCATTACACACCTTTTCCTTCTCAATTTTCACCTTTGACAATTCTTTCACAAATTCTTTGTTGCTTACATTAGATATGAGCTCCATGTTTGCATGTCCTAACCTCCTATGCCACATTCAAGCATCTTTACTCATAGATACAAAAATCTTGACATCATGGTTAGAGAGATCATTCATATTAATAGTATGAATATTTCCCTCTCTCTTACTAATAAAAACAATGCTATTATCTAACATCTTAGAACCAACATAAGATTTTTTTTTCAAAACTCATTTTGAAATCTTTATCGCAAAGTTGGCTAACACTTAGCAAATTATGCTTCAAGCCATTAACTAAAAACACATTATCAATTATAGAATTATTCTTAATAACTTTATCAATGCCAATAATTTTACCTTTGACATTATTTCCAAATGTCATAATCCTCTATATTTCTAGAAAACCCACTATCTAGATACCACTTGCTTCTTTTTAAATCCTACAAAACAAAGAAATTCATTTTACTTTAGGTACATACACCAATTTGGGTTAATAGGGTTTTGAAACCTTTCTACTTCCCATGCCTTTTAATGAACTACGAAACCTTGTTTTTTTTATCAAACACAAATTCTTTACATGACCAAATCTTCCACAATAATGCTAAATAAAAGGAACATTATAATAATGGAAATATGGCCTTATATTAGTACTAAATGTATTTCTTAAATTATCATCCCTAAATTTCTTTCCTTAATGAAATTTAGGACTCAAATATTGATGAATTCTCTAGATGTTTGCATATAAAAATTGGGTGTAGGATTGTGTGTTAGTCAAAATTACCTAAAGTGAGGCATATATGCATTGTTTTAGACCTGCGCATCAGTACATGAATATTTCTTCTAGATATAAGCCTAGATACATATATAAAAGCATGATTATTTTTCTTAGGTTGTGATTTAGATGATGATGCACTATTATCAAAAGCTTGCCTAGGAACATGCTTTTGTTCTAAATTTTTAACATTCACGAATGTTGTTTTGGCATTTGTAGATCCCCTTGAGTGAAATAAGCCATACCTATCATTTAAAGCCTTTTCTGTATCAAACATACTTTCTAACTTCTCCTTATCCTTTATGAATTTTTCTAAAGATTCCTTTAAGCCATTTAACTCATTCCTTAAGGAGTTATTTTCTTCCATCAATTTCTTCCTGTCATCATTATTAGTAATTACACTTTTAGATCCTAAATTCCTATAAAAAATCCAGCATTCCTTGTATTTGGAAGATATTTTCTTTCTTATCACGGTCATAGCTTCTAAACTTTTTACTACTTCATCATTTGTCAATTCATTTTCAACATCAGCATCATCAGCATCATTATCAAAAGAATGAGAACTTGAAGGCACAATATCCTCTAAGGCCATTAGGTAAAATTTGGAAACTTTTTTTTATTCTTCACTTTTTAAATTACTTGAGCTATCCTATACCATGGCCTTCATAGCTTTCTTCTTCTTCTTCCTCTCTTTCTTCTCATTCTTTTCTTTCTTACTACTCATTTCATCCTTCTCACTTTCCTTAAGAAATGGAAATTAAGTGCAGATGTGCCTTAGTTTCCTACATTAAAACAATCAATGTTAGTATATTTTATTTTAAGCTTATTTTTACCTTTCTCTCTTCTTTTTAAGTAGGACTTCTTTTTCAAGGATTCCTAAACTTTCTTGTAAAGTGGGAAATATCATCTTCACTTTCATCTAAAAATATCTTTCATCACTTTATTCTTCTTTCATAGCCTTAAATGCTAAATTTTTTTCCTTATTACCACTTCCTCCTTCTTGGTTTATTTAAACCATATTTCATGTGAGATGATTGAGCTAATTAAATTTACTTCTTAGACACCAGGAACATTTGTCTGCTATTATTTTGATAAGGATCTAAGAATTTTTTTACAAGTTACAAATTAGAATAAGACTTTCCTAAGCCTTTCAATGCATTAATGATATCAATAAACCTTATGTATATTACTTGAAATGCTTTCACCATGATGCCTATGGAAAAATTCATATTGATGCGTGAGCATAGAAACCTTGCTTTCCTTCACTTGATTGGTTCCCTTATGTATATCCTAAAGTGTGTACCAAATTTTTTGTGTCACCTCACACATTAAAATCCTATTGAATACATTTCTAATAAGTGCAAAAAATAAAATGAGAATGACCCTATTATTTAAAGAAATTAATCTTTTTTTCCTTACTAGTTCACTCTTCTTTAGCCTTAAGCACCTTTGGATCATCCACTACTTTTGTAGGAATGTGTTAGGGGCTAAATTCATAGTATTTTTGGATGTTAATTTATGTAAATTTACCCCTAAAATCATTTTATTATGTTTAATTATTGATTGAAATTGTTTATTTTGCAGGATTGAAACTTAATTAATGATTGCTGAAGATTGAATTAAGAAATAGATAAAATGATGTGAAATTGGAGCTATCCAGACTCAATACGGTGGTCTAGAAAGACCACCGTATGCATTCCAAGACCCTCGTATTCATAGCCACAATTTTGGTTATATATGGCAATCTTTTAACTGTTGTATTCATCAGTCAAACTGCCGTATTGAATACAGACTATCCTATCTTCACAAAATTTCCATATTTGTTGTTGTAGCGTGTCTCTACTCAACTTTATTGACTTGGGACGCGAAGTGGACATGTGCTAGAGCTGCCAAAAGAAGACTAAACACATAAACACACACACAATTCATAGAAAGCAGATATGCAATATAGAGAAAGAAGCTCTTCCTTCTTTCTTAGCTTTTCTTAGTTTCTATTAGATATTTTAGGCTTCAAACACTTGTAATTTGAGTTTTAGATTGGTTTTTGAGTTGATGTTTGTTGGAGATTGAAGCTAAGACATATATATGAGTTTATAGACCATCATTAAGGGTTTCTTAACTCAGAATATCACTTTATTTCCTCTATTTTTCTGATTAATCAAGTTCATGTTCTTACACTTATATTATTTGAATTTTCCTTGATTTTTTTCTAGTTTTACAGAGTTTGAAGCTATGTTGATGCCCATATCATTTTGAGGAGTTCAAGACTTGTCCATGAGTTTTCTAAGACTATTTTGTAACTTCTAAACTACTTATTTCAGTTTATATTTGTAGATCTATCAAACTATGTGGCTTAAGATTCATGTTTTCTATACTTTGATGATCATGTGTGGTTAATTCATTTTTCTGCTAAGGATTGGTGTTTTTATGATTTAGGAGAGCTTAAAGACATGTAATAAGGTTTGAGTTTGTTTATTAAAGGTATTAATGTTTTGATTTTGTATGGATTGCCTAAGATTAGAGTGAAAGACACTATAGGATTCGATAAATATACTTAAGTTGTTGGAAAAAATGAATAAGCAACACGAATTAATCCTTGCATGACCAAACTTAGATTTTTTATGAGAGTTAGAGATTTGAGATTAAAAGTCTAGAACTCATCTTTTTAAAATTAAAACCCATTACTTGATTTGAAGCATAAACAAACTTTAAGCAAGATTTAATGGAGAAAAGGCAAAGTCTTAACGATAGTTTTGTTTTGATTTTATGAAGGAACTCTAACTAGCCCTTAAATGTGTTCAAAGCTTAATTAAATCATCAATCACCTAATCCTTATGTAATTTACCCATTTGTAATTTTCATAAATTTTTAAAAGCAACTAAAAATCATTTTCGAAGAGTTTAAGCCAAGTTAGACTATTTTAGCAATTTTTAAGGTTTTACTCAAATTTTTTGGATTTTCCTAAATAATTGTGCTCTAATTAACCTAGTAATTAAGCCCTTTTCCTCATGGTATCAACTTATGGAGTCTTAAATTTACTCCTATGTACTAATTTTATGATAGGTGCACTTGCCACAATTTCTTTAATTTTCAAAGTGAAATCATTTTAAAATCGTTAAAAGGTTTAAGTCACCTAACCAACGCAACAAGTTTTTGGCTTTGTTGCCGGGGACATAGCTTTAATATTAGGAAAGTTAGTGTCAATTACTTTAGGATTTGTAATAATTTTTTTCTAATTTTTCCTAAATTTATTTGCTATTTATTTTAGTTGGTGTGTTTTTATTTCCATTTTACTTTTTTTATTTTTCTTGTTTATTAATTTGATTTAATTTAGTATTTTATTTACATGTTTATGCATACTCGGGGACTTAATCCTGAGCTAGTAAATTTCGATCTAGAACTTGAGCGCATCTTAAGAAAGAAAAAGAAAAAAGCTTGTGCAACCACATCTGATCCTTTAAAAGTAGGAACATCGAGTGACATTAAATCAGAACCTGTAGAGATGGACCCTGAGGAATGTGTAGTTGTAGGACCTCAAGTAGAAAATAGAGAACCAATCATAATGGACTTAGCATTTGGGAACAGAGGTAGGCCTATGGCTAACATTGTGTGGCCTAGGGTTAATGCTAATAACTTTGAAATCCCACATAGTATCATTTCAATGGTTAGGTCCTCGCAATTTAGAGGTTCAGCTTTAAAAGATCCCAATGAAAATTTGCAAAATTTTCTTGATAATTGTGATCTTTTTAAAAGTAATGGGGTCTCTGATGATGCAATTAGACTTAGCCTTTTCCCTTTTTCTGTTAAGGAAAAGGCGAAAACCTGGTTAGCAACACTTCAATCTGGTTTCATTACTACATGGGATGAATTAATGAATTTTTTCCTTGCTAAATTTTTCCCAAGTGCTAAGATAGCAAAAATGAAGATGAGATCAAATCATTCATACAGTATGAAAATGAAGGTCTATACGAGGTATGGGAATGGTTTAGAGAGATGCTTGCAAAGTGTCAAAGTCATGGATTTAACACGTCGCAGCAAGTCGATATCTTTTACACTAGATTGATACCTTCGACTCGTAGCAACATTGATGCTACTGCAGGAGGCAATATAATGCAAAAGACTACGACTGAAGCCTATAATCTAATTGAAGATATGGCTACAAACAATTTTTAATATAATTATGAGTACCATCCAAGGAAGCCACATGATATTCACTCAATTAATGATACAGTAGCTCTTGCAGCTCAGATGGAAGTATTGAACAAGAAGTTGGATAGTATAATGAGTGGAGCTAGTAGTAGTTCTTATAAAGTTGAATATGATAGATGTGGTAGTACCTCTCATACATCATTAGAGTGTCAAGAAGGAAGTCCTTTTATTGGAGAACCAAAACAAGCTCAATTTTTTAACAATTTAAATAGGCAAAGAGGCAACCCTTTTTCAAACCCTTATAGTACTGGTTAGAGGAGCCATCCTAAATTTTCATGGAGCAATAATCAAAACTACTTACATCCACCTCAAAAAATTCAAGCTAATCCTCAAAGAGCACCTCCACCAGGCTTTAGAGCTAACTAACCTCAAAGAGAAGCACCTAATTTTAAATAAACAGTTCTAAAGTATATCCAATCTAATGAGTCTATAATGCAAAATCATAAGGCATCAATTAAGAATTTGGAGACTTAAGTTAGACAGATTGCTCAACTGTTACAAGAAAGGCTACCCGGTAAGCTTCTTAGCACAATTGAAGCTAATATGAGATAGTATACCAAGGTGATTACTTTAAGGAGTGGAAAAGAGGTTAAGAATGAAAGAAAGAAGATATAAGAGAAAGGTAAGCAAGTGATGGTGGAGAGTAAAGAAATAAAGAACCTAAGAGGTCATGACAAAAGAGAGAGAGTTAAAGAAGAAGAAAAGAAGCAAGAAAAGGATGACAATGGTATGAGTCTAGAAAATTCACCTAGGTTGTTTGCTGATTCGAATGTGCTACCATACATGCCTAGGATTCCATGCCCTCAAAGGTTGATGAATACATACTTTGATAATCAATTTGGAAAATTCTTAGACATGTTTACGAAGCATCATATCAATATCCCATTTGCTGAAGCAATAGCTCAAATGCCTTCATATTCAAAATTTCTGAAGGAAATCTTATCCAAGAAAAGAATATTGGAAGAATATGAGACATTAAACCTTAATGAAGAGTTCTCTTCTATCCTTTTAAATATGTTATGCCCAAAGCTCAAGGACGCTGGTAGTTTCACCATTCCTTATATAATTGATAGATTACAAATTGATAGGGATTTGATGGATCTTGGCAGAAGTATTAATCTTATGCCCTTATCCATTTTTAAGAAGTTAGGATTGGAAGAACCTAAACCCACTATTGTCTCATTGCAATTGATAGATAAATCGGTTACCTATTTAAGAGGAATCATTGAGGATGTTTTGGTAAAAGTTGATAAATTCATTTTTCCTATTGATTTCTTAGTTTTAGATACGGAGGAGGATAATATAATGCATATTATCTTAGGAAGACCATTCATGGCTACTGCAAGGGCACTGATTGATGTGCATGGAGGGAAGCTCATTTTCCAACTTCAAGATGAAGATATTGAGTTTAAATTTTTTTTAGCAATGAAACATCCTTCCACCCTAGATTTATGGAACTTCATTGATGTTCACGCTACTCCAAGTGATCCATTCGATTATCTTTGTTCAGATCCATTGCAGAAGGCTTTAGTCCATTCATGTTCTAAAGAAATCGAGGAAAGTGAAGTAAAAGAAGTTATGGAAAAGTTAGAAAGGGGAAAGCAGACATCAAATTAAATTCAATATAGAAGGTATGATTCTTTAGATAAGATAATTCAATCCCTTCCAAAGCCCTCTATTGAAGAACCACCAACTCTTGAATTAAATCCTCTCCCCTCAAATTTGAAGTACGCATTTTTATGGTCTCCATCTCAATTGCCAGTTATCATTTTAGCATTATTGTTGAACCAAGGTGGTTCTAATCATGTGTTTTGATGATGACAAAACATTATTCTTACTAATGTTTAAGTGCTTG